>JAQGAK010000245.1:0-108836 GCA_034696945.1 Lipothrix lubbocki
TTAATTACAATAAAAAAACAATAAAATATTTTCCAATAGTCCTTTAAAAATATAAATGTGTACGTTGAATACTCTTAATTGCTAATGTATACATTTAACTTTCTTTCATTTAATACTTTCTTGTAATGTTGTAATAATAAGACCAGACAACATTTTGCATTTACGTTCTACAATCTTGAATGTTTAAAATATTTGGTGAAAAATTATAAGGAACAGTCGAAAATTTCAGTCAAGCGGCTGTTTCTCTACGGATTATAGTATCATTTATAACAACTTGAAAAGTCAAGTTCATGGTCAAGTTCATGGTCAAGTTTATGCTGTTGCTCAATCCGAACTTGACCATGATAATGATATCAAGTTTCACATGAGGACCTGACCATGAACTTGATTCGAACTTGAAAGTCAAGTTAAAATTCAGCCTTTACCTGAACTTGACGTTTCAGGGTCAAGTTAAATATAAATACCAAACCGAACTTGACCTGAACTTGAACTTGTCAAGTTCACTGTCAAGTTTTACTTGAACTTGAGAACAGCTCTGATAAAGAGAAAGGTATAAATAGTGTGTTAGCTAGTTTTTGAAGTGTAAAACCATAGTGTAATGAGAACCAACATCGGTGATAGATGAATGTTAAAACAGGGAAATCTTGACATTATGAACTCACTACTTGGTATATACCATAAACCAACGTAATTTAAGACCTAAACTTAGCATAGCTTGACAGAGGGAATTCAAGTCAAGTTTTTCTTATGGTGTGAAATTGAGTGTAGAAATTTTGCATTCATGTAACCTATCTTGCATTATGTACGTTACCTAACACTACGTATAGGCATGTAAGTTACGAAAACTACTACAAGCCAATATCTACTTGCCTTAAGACTCCATAACAAAACATGCCCGGCGTGTAGAGTTATAAGGAGTGAACTGCGACGACCGTTCATACCAGCAGATTCAAAGCCGGTAGTAGTTGAGTCTTGGCAGTATAGCTTGCTGTATCCAGACACACTAGAGAATAATAGGACTTGAGTTAAGGGAGAAATTAAAAATGTGAAGGAAACATGGGAGTTAGAGAGCTCATGATAAATTCATAACTCATGCAGTGCAGATCATCTATCTTAGAGTACAAAATTTATATCTAATTTGAGAGCGGAGGCATGTGTTCTACGAGTGCCGAAATGAGGTGAGAAGATTTAATAGGCGTCACAGGGGAATCCATTTAAATACCTATGAATATTTTAGCATCATTTACTATTCAATCTAATATTCAAACTAGTACCACTTGAACGCTAACCAACCTACAATGAATACAAACATATCTAAGTATACCCTCAATCCTGCTGGTATTTGTTCTTCCCTGAGCTGAATCTGCAGTGGCTATTATTATATAGGAGGGGATGTTGACTATCAAATCCTGAACCTTTGGAACATCTCTACTTCGACGTACATACCAGCGGAACTAATACGTAATCAATGTATGCAAGTCTGAATAAGCCGGAAAACACAAATACTGTGTGGATTATAGGACACAAATATACAGGACGACTTGTTTCTCTATAGACAATTATTGGGGACTGACTCAAAAGCATTATACAATCTGTACATTATGCTTCTAGCTACAGGAACACAAATACACTTGTACAGGACAATCATTAATTATGTAACCCTTGTTAATTCTTTGTTCCAACAACGTTACTTCACAAGAAGATTCTGTTCAAGTAGAATTTCAGTGACAGAATGGTTCCTCGAGGATGCAAAATCATTAAGCGCCAAGCCTGATATTAGGACAGCGCTCAAACCTAAAAGAAACGACAAATTAAAAATTAAATGATTTAAACTACTTATTTTGATATGACGCTTAATTTACATAAGTACCGTATAGTAATAATATACAAGAATAGGATGACATACAAAATTGAGTGTACTACTAGAAATGTTTGAACAGACGGGTTTTACTTGAAAACATCACTGTGCTAGCTACTCGACATGATGGTTAACACTTGTATTATGTAGTTGTTTGTTTCTGTCCTGCGACCTTGCATACCAATTAAAATAATTAGAATCGTGTATTAATCCAATTCCGTTCAGATTAGATTGATGAAGTAGATTGGAAGTAAGTTGTGTGGTGTGTCAGAAGAGCAAACTTTTACTGTTCCTCCTGTTCCTCATTTCCCCGCATAACTTGAGGCTTCAATTTAAAATTGCATTACAAGAGGATTACAAGAAGAGACGAGTCGCATGGGTTTGGCGTAGATTCAATAAAGGAGCATAACTTTGCTTGCTTGCTGCCACCACAACTACTACTTAATACTAAATAAGGAAACTCAGAAGGTACACTAGAAGTGGATTGACAAATACATAGTTTGCAGCAACTGTCGTAATGAATAAAACTTGAAACATTATTACGGTTTAGATTTTAACTTGGATGTACTGTCGTGTCTCTGAATTGTAATGTACAAGTACACGGAAATTACACAAGGGGAGCAGATAAAACAGATTCCGCTATTCTGTTTAACAATATTAGCTTGTATTATATTGTTATTACTCAGATGTATTCCCAGGTATGGTTCAAAGAGTTTTGTAATACAAATAACACTGTGTTCAAAAATGAATATTCAGAATGTATATGCTTGTTGAGACGATTGGAGTTGGTTCCAGAAGTCTGTTTACTTATTTTGGGTAGAACACACAAATCAGAGTTGGAAAATAACACTTACTATCAGCAGCCGCAGCAACTTTAAAGTTTGAGTTTTTGTGAATAATATGTTCAAACTTGTTGCAAACAAGTTAGGCATGCAAAAGTAGTTGCGAGAGTGAAAGAGGAGCGGAAAGTGAGGTGTCTAATTTCTAATCCAATGATAAGCGAGCCACAATTTCATCTAATCTTTTCTCCTCTTTTTCATTCATTTCACAACACCATAGAGGACTAGTACACACAAGAATTATTTATGGTCTCCAACATCATCCTTTGTTTTATGAATATGCCCATCACATTTATCTCGGAGATACTTTATTCCAATAAGTCTGGCTTTCTTCCTCATCTCCAGCGCTCTCCCCATGCAGGAATGGGCTCATACCAAGTGTGCGACTTGAACATTCGTCCTTACTGTGCCCCTTCCAACTTTTACACGAAATATTTCCAGCGTTGAGTAGATAGCTTGGTAGTGATATATCTTCAGATTATAGTATTATTGGCTAATTTCACTGAATATGGTTTTTCCTTTTGTCATCCTAAACGGAACTCCATACTTTTTCCTCCCCTACCAAATTTTCACACATCCCTCGTAAACAACCACTTTCTATATTCTAGCTGTAAAATGTTTCATAAATCTTCATTTTCATGCTAAAAGTTGTAGGTAACTGTGACGTAGTTTATTTTATACTAAGCATGTAAAGTTTACTAGGACACAAATACAGCGAGTGAACGATGTTTTCTCAAAAATCCAACTTGAAATAATATACTAATGATGCTATCAGCCTTCAAATATCAGTCAGCTAATTATCAAGAAATAGGACGGAAATCGTATGTACTTATTTCTGATGATACTCTAAATGATGTTCTAAGACATGAGTGGTCATAAAATTTTACTAAATAGCATGCTAGAATATGTTTATTATTACTGCACAATTTATTTTTGCTTTTTTAGTCTCAGTTTGTTCATTTTCCTTCAAATATGTTGAACATCTACAAATGTGATACACCGTTTTAAATAGCGCACATGTCAAATGATTCATGATTTGTGCTTAACATTCATGTACTTTCTTGGAAGACATATCACGAATGTACTACTTGCATCAAAGGTACAAGTACTACTTTAGCTCACATGATGTCTTGAACAGATAGGGACTATACTACCGTTATAGTGGAAGAAGCTTGGGAAGCTAAATAGAGACAGGAAAATATGGATTTATTTGCAAAGCCTTGCACATAATTGTAGTTTAATGTGAAGTCATCCACTGCGAAGTTAAATGAGCTGAGAGTATGGAGAAGATTTCTCTCGTTTTGCTTTCCTCATATATACAGGCATCTTGTGAAGTTACTCTTAACGTTTTGCTCCCTGTGATGCTTACAATGTAAACTGTAACATTGGGAATGTGCTACTTTTCAACGTTGTCGTAGCTTGAGTGAGTCATCGTTTAAAATAAGTTGATATTTTTGCGAGAATAAAAAACAGCTGACAGTGTGGATGGAAAGCACACATACACCGTGAAAATTCATTAGAGACCTACTATTATTAGATTTTTTGTTTATGACTAAACTTACTTATAGATAGGTACTTTCATTTGGTCAGACTGATGAATATTCTTATGTAATACATTTTTTTTATTGTGTAATATTTTTCCTAGAAAATATACAACACAACATATTCATCGTAAAGATCTTGACTGAATTTAAGATTTTAGCTAAAAGAATTTTTACATTTGAACGCTCTTCCGGAATTTTTCAAGTTTTAGCAACGGTACTGTCGATTGTATTTGTCCTTTGTGACTACATCCCTGTATTCCATTCAAGCATGCAACGTTCATTGTTACGGTCTTGATTACAGTTTCCGACATGAATGTCAAGCAATTTCATGCGCCAACTACCCCTAGACAAGACTTGGTAACTGTTCAAAACCAACGTAAGCGTTAGTTCACGAACCATGCATATTGGTGATCATGTTGATGAATTGTAGACCGACACGACGTGTTTATTTCAAAACATTTTTACTTCTGAGAAGCATATTTTTGGCTAGAACAATCTTTCTTCTTCCTTTATGTTGTTATTTGTAAGTAAGAGACCCACATATGTATCGGTTCTCCTTTTTAAATTTCAACATTAAGCTTTTAGTTTCTTTCCACGTAAAATTATTCCTGCATTCAGAACAGCGTAAATATTTTACATATTCTTTCATTGCTTAATACGCCTACAATAATTTCAATTCAAGCATTTTAAATTGTTCCTGTAGAAAAGTTCTCTTCAGTAAAATTTCTTTATATATTTTGTAATTTGAGATGTAATATTTCTAAAATAAAAATTAAGAAAATTCTAATGTATTAATTTGTATCTTGCAAGAGAAAACTTAGTTTGTAGGAATAAGGGCGTAGAGAAAGCTAAAAACAAGTTTTGATATTGTTGAGTTTTTATAACAATAATTGTATTGCAAGTGCACTTTTTCAATTTCATCGATTTATATTGAAGGCATATCTATTTGTTCAATCATTCTTATCGGAAGCATGTCTAAAAATATATTTCGTTGTGGTGAAAGGATGGTGAGCACTGTACTGACAGTGCATTTCAAGACAGCGTAATTTGTTTTAAATATTCATGCCCCCATCCACATAGACAAATATCTGTCCCGCGGAGTACCAATGTTGGTGGCATGTGCTTTACATAATACAAAGAACATTCAATTGAAATTGCAGTGCATTTTGAAAAGGGAAAAATGCAAAAATTGCATCTTGAGACCATCACCATGTAGTTTACGACATGTCTGTTTGTAACAAGTCATATTCCTGCATTATTTGCTTTAAAATAGTGCACGCTTGAATGATTTCCCATATACCGAGGAAGCGTTTTACGTTCCACGTCCCATGTTTTTCATCTTTGCAAACTCTACCACACACAAACGGATTGCATATGCGGGAAAGTATACCATGCACTGACATATTAAGCTATAAACTGTCAGAAGATGCAGGAATCGCTTTCAAGAAAGTGAGCAATGCTTACGCTCAATCAAGTCTTCACACAGTAGAATGTAAACTCGTTAGGGCATTTTAAGGGTACATCTCGGAGTCGTAAATGCCCAACACCTGATAAAATATTTCCATTTTCAAAAATCTCCCGTTCATTCAATAACATTACAGAATGTATAAGCACGTATGTATAAGCATATTCTTCACACAAGTTATAGTTCAAAAGAATGCTTCACTTAAGAGCAACCTCTCTTCTTCATCCTTTGCTCTTACGATTCCACGCATTATTGACTAACACTGTCAAAGAAATTTACCCTGAATTTCGCGTATACAGACTTATCCACGCAGCTGGGTAAATTATCCATTGTTTATTTACTTTATTACACTAATGCTTGCACCAATAATTTGCGTTCAAATACAAATTAAGTTTAACTTAGCCAGCCCAGCGGTTCGTAAGGGTGAACTAATGTACCTAAAATACATACGTAAATATGAAATGACATCGTTTAAATCTGGATATTTAAAACACTAAACTGAAATTTTTTTAATAATTTAAAGTTTGCTTGATTAAAACTTTTGGTTGAGGTCATTGTCTTTTAATTTGATGATCATCTAATGAGCTGGTACTTGGCAAAATTTAATATAGTTTCAAAATATAAATACTTTGTTCTTCAAAATCCACTGTCCTATAGTTAAACTTCTTTAAGAAGATTCTAAAAAAATTATTAGAAAAGTTGGAAAGGTTGTTGTATTAAATAGGTGCAGTAAATACTTATGTATATAGAGATACAAGTAGGGTACACAGGAGAAAAATATTTGGAAATGATTTGTAGGGTGACTGTGTAGTGTGTGGTGAGGGGTGGTGAATGATAGAGAATTTTTGTTCTATCGACTGAATGCAGTTGCTGGAAGAGAGCTTACGTGTAGTGTGTGACATAGTGTATAAGAAGTAACCGGCGCTCTTTTCTCTCTCCGTGTAATGCTATGGAAAAAATGACTCGACCGGGTTCTCCTTATCTTTGAGAAAATTCCTTGCTTCGATGTATCCTTTCTTTCAGTTTTTACGCTTTGCTGAGCTGAGTTTTGTCATTTTGCCCAGATATCGTCGTCGCGAGCGTGTCGTGAGGAATAAGTTCACATGATGTGGTTCGGGATGCGGATTATTACATCGTGTCATTACGCCATGAACGAACATCTTAATATACTGACTGAGTCCATTGCCATCATTTTACCTCTTCTCCTAGCCTTTTATATCCTACACATGTAGCAACACAACAGCGTTCAATAGAACATACAGCCCCCTTCACTTTTATTCCTGCCAATCGTCCCTACACTTTATCATTTTTTCATGACTCTCATTTCACTTTTAAGGAATATAGCATAATAGGTAAAGTTGTACCGTAGTAATAATACACTAATATCTTATGCACATGACGACCCCATGTTTTACACCGAGCAAAACTGTCCCTATAAGGGATTTTCCTGGCTCAATCTGGCTCTTAGCAGCGATTTACATACAGAAATACCTCCAGATTCATTTCCATTTAAATAATCCATTCAGCTGGTTCATATTTTATTAGAGGATCTGCGGTTTTGAATCCATGATGAGGCAGTGATCGTAACAGGAGACAAGTTGATGACCTCTGGATAGCGTACTTAGACACAGGAAATCTTAACTATGGTTAGTGGAATCTATGAGGAGCGACTGCGAGAGCATAAGAGATTAGAAGGTTGCACTACTCGTGTGGATGAGCAGGTATCCGTTATATGGATTGAACGTGCGAGAACCTAAAGTGGTTGGACTGATGGTTAAGACAGTAATCGAGAAAAATGGAAATTGATATGAAAGGATGAGATTTTTGTAGGACGAGAGAAAAGAGAAGAAAAATTCCTTGAAGAATACAAGTTATACTTATAACAGACGCGACGGATTTTGAGGTTTTATAAAAAGCAAATCATGGAGGATTTAAGGGCATGCTTGAAGATCCAATTCTCAATTCGATTAGAAACACATGCCTCCTGACGGAGACTGGCGTTCTGCAGTAATATATGACATCTTTTTAGCTATTCTCGGGTCATGCATTCCAGAGGGTTGACAAGTCTGATGGCCTTTTTCCAACACCCTCCACTTCCGCTGTCGATGAATTTATGCGAGCGGGAAACTTTCGTCTTTGCATTTCGTCCCGCCGCTTTATGATTACCCACCTGATATTCACGAGCGAAGCGAGGACTAGACCTTCAACAAGAGCTGGAGAAATACCACTCAAAGAAAGAACGGCTAAAGAAGCGGAGAGCCATACATTAAAACTGCTGCTTTAAACTTCAGCGAAATTTAAGGATATGTAAAGATTCCCGTTGCTCCGGCTTCTCTCACTTCTTGTTCTCTGTTCTCTCATTTTCACGTTCCTTGGCTGTAATACAGATATGAAGAGAATTGAGACGTGGTGAGTAAAGATGAAGCCCCAGTCGCGAATGAGGGTTTTACCTACGTCTTCTAACTCCTTTTCTGGTAATATGTAAAACCATTTAGAAAAAGGAGAAAGGCCATCATGCAAAGGATTTCAGTCCGTTATTTATAGGCCGGTTCGTGAGAGCTAAAAGATCCGGAAATGAGAACCGGAATCAACGAAAGAGCATTCCACTTTTCCTTTCAACACACAATCTGCTTTCCTTCATCCCTCTTCGTAGCCTCTCGCACAAACACAAAGATACAAAGATATTCTGGAAAAACTGTTCAGTGTATTCACAAACTTTCAACCCTATACACACTCTCGGCGCGACTAAGCAGCAACTATAGATATATTTGTGAGTGCATGGAGATACAAGAGCACTCAAAAACCCATCGGAGGAACATATTAAACTCTTTCATTTACTTACTAAACCTACCTTTTCAAGCCCCATTACAGTCGTTTAGATAAAATATTACCAAACTTTTATTCCCGTGAACAAAAACTAACGGGAAGACTGACAAACACAATGATGCATTGTGGTTAAAACCGAGCAACACTATACCTATACAACCTTCAAGTTAATGGTTACTAATTCAAAGCTTGAAAATTATGATGGGTTAGCATTCTTTACGCTCAATTACGAGATCTGGGTTCATGAAAGCTCATTATATATGGTATACGTCAACTGTTGAAGCTAATTTGGATAAAGACATTACAAGTTCAAATCCTTTGTGAATTAACTATTTGGATTCAGTTCATGTTCTAACTCTGATTTCGTTCTTTTACAAAATAACTTGCAAAAAGCGCTGTGCAGCGTTCAGCAATTCAGCACCCTACAGCTTATTAAGGTATACATTAGTCTAATGTATACCATGCATCTTCTACCCACCATGGCTTTATTACTACATGCATCTTACCTACTTATACAGATATACATACATATAGTAAAATGTGCTTACAAACATCTTCATTTTGCTTACAAATATTATTGTTGGAGTCAAGAAATAATTAATAAAATTCAATTAAAATAATTTAAAATAGTCATATTCATCAAGACGCTGGCGATTCGCAGTTAGTCCTCTTGATGTTATGTGCGCTTATATTATGTCAAGAGGCCTTCCCATCTGCCTCTGAAGTGTACTAATGTCAGGGTAGTACCCTAAAATGAAATCCGACGTTTGTGAAGTCTCAAGGGGTTTATAGGAGATGGACTTTTGCTCTTCATAGTATCGCATGTATACTCAATAACTCATTTAAGTCAACTGTCAGGAAACCTTGGTCAATCGAAATGAACGTGGTATCGGTATTACACACTCAGGGCGCATTATTGACCCTGCAATGATAAGTGGGAAAACAATATATGGATGGTATAGGAACATGCCGGGTTATCAACGGATGATGTAGCTAAATCATATTCAATTAGCTCAAGCTTGAAACATGTGAAATTTACTGTGGCTTATTAATGTCTTAATTCACAGGAAGGTTTAGGACCACTTAAAGTAGTTCCAGGAGGAATACAGCTCAAGGGCGAAGCCATAGTGTTGGATAGTTTGGTAGCTTCCCGAATCCGATCTAGGAAAGGTCATCCCATTCACATTGAATCTACCAGAAATATAAGTCTTCAAGCTCGGGGTCCGGATGGCCGAATTCTTAACAAAATTTTCTTGGGTAAGCCATTTTCCATTAAATCCTATAACCGACATAGATTCTGAAGATGATATTCCATACTGTTGGATTTCAAATGAGAGAACGTACATGCAAAAATGATTATTATGATAGCGGCACTACAAGCAGACGTGTTTGTGTAGGTCATGTACACAATACCGTTGTCAGATTGTGAATAATATTTGTATCTAAATTTTTCCACCATATTCAGTCATAGAAAGTGTGTCCTACATTTTACTTATGGATTTAATATGACAAAGTTATCCCCATGTTTTTGCACTGAGTTGTCATGAGGAAAGATGACATATACGGCTTGTAGCATTCCAATCTAGTAAAAATATGTTTCGCGCACATCTTTATCTATTTATCAAGATGGAGCAAGTTTTACGCTATAAATTCCTTTTATGAATGACAGGGTAGGCAAGAAAAAGGATGAGTAGTCACTGGTGGTGAAGGGCCGGCGAAGAAAGATACAGATGTTTAAATACGAACCGTATATGCAATAGTAATAGGCTCATATTTTTTATTTGTCTCATCTTATTTTGGCACATGCTAGGAGATGACAAACTCGAGTGTCAAGCTTCAGGGATGAAAATAACAGATACCAGGGGAAGACTTCTATTCTCCGCCGATAGAAAAGAGGTTCTCGTGGGTGCTGAGTTGCTGCGTGTCACCGGTAAGCTAACAACATCACATATGTACCTTCCGAAATATCTCCTATTTATCTTATGTGTACTTCTGCCGACTTTTGTTATAACATTGCCTCGTTTGCAACAGCAACACAAAAATACTGATTACTGTACTTCCTATCCCTTTTCAAGTTCATAGTTTGCATAAATGTGTAAGCCTTTGTTTTAGCTTTTTTTTCTTTTACGTAAGTACAAAACCAAATACTGTGTTTAACGTCGTTAAATAAATTACATTCCCATATCAGTTAAATCGTTCTCAATAATGTATGTAGATGTAGCAAGTCATCTCGTTCGAATGTTAATGTAAGGAAAACCGTTATAAATTTTCTGTATGTATCAAGTGTAATATTCTGTGTACAAAATGTAGGAAGTAATATACAAAAAGTCTGTTTTTCAAAATACAAAGCAACAATTTAAATGTTAGATTTTTCCTAGAAGGAGATTCATTCTCTCAAACAGATTAAGCGGGTATCTCGTAAGTAAATGTCTGTTCCGCAAGTTCATTAAATTAAAAGGTACAAATGAACCTCATGTCATGAATGTATTTAGATCAAGGCATGTGTAGGGATGGAAGAAAGTTGTAGGAAGAGTTTTAGGACAGTATAAGCAGATATTTGAGCAAAGCTAAGATCATGGTGCTACTCACACGTGCACCATGACAGGAAGATGAGCCTCTGAGCAAAAGCTCCTACACACACAGCAGAGAGCTATTGCCGGAGCGACACATGTTTGCATATACTATAGGTAGTACAGGGGAAATCCATACGTCGGTTTGTTTTACAAGAGAATGAATCAGGAAACTGTTGCAGGTAGAGGGAATGTATTTCATACGTTTGTTTTCGAGTCCCAATGTTTCAAATGTGTAAAAAAAAAAGTTTTTTTTTGCTTTTTTCCTCTGAGCTCGTTTTGTTCTTTGAATCCCGTATCCGTGTCGGAAGCTCTTGCGTCTCCCGTTATTTACTTTGAAAATTGGACCTCTAATGTAATGGTAAAAGAGTGGGAGACAACGACGAGAGATTTTCACGTTGCACTTTTCATTCGTAGCCTGTCAATCCGTTTGCCTCTATTTACGAACCTCTTTTGTTGTATACGATTTTGTCGGCAACTGTGAGGCTCATTAATGATCTATCATGTTTCTAAAATGCTCTTATTTCAGGCGAAGGAGGGGCTGTTTTCCATGGCTCAGTCCAAACCCCTCTTGTTCGAGCTGAATCTGGCCACGAACTAAGGTAATCACACGTCCCTGTATCTACTTTTGCTCATTTTAGCTGTCTCTCTACTCATTTCCTATGGTTACCTTCTGACTGCTGTTTTGACGACCGCATTTGCATTATTTCAAGTAGTAATATATGTTATACACTTGACGACATGAGGATTTTCCTCCAAATAAAAGGGTAAAGAATGAGCGATGGCATTGGCTCCATGAGTGAAATACGTTTTCTAATTGAACTTGAGCGTCACTGAAGTATAAATTTGAATGTATTCCCTGTTGTTTACTCGATGCTCGTTTCCGTTTAATGTTGCCTAATAGTGTAAATGTTTCGAAGTCAATAATCACAATAATGTCTACAGTTGCATGCAAGTAAAAAATTGGTCTATCCGTAATTGCTTCAGCGTAGTTTGAGAAAGAATTATTACATTCAAGCAGATGCGGCAGCATTGCAATCGTTTATGCCCTTCGTTTTGCATCGTCTTTAAAAGTTTTAAAATTGTCTAATATCTTGAAAACTATAGGTTAGAATCCCCCACACGATCTCTAGAAGTCCTTGGACCTCTCGGCATTGCCATTGAATCTAAAGCTGGAGACATTAGTGCCACTTGCCTTACGGACCTGAAGCTTCACTCTGTTGCAGGATCCGTAAGTGAATTTGATTATTAGTCTTCAATTTCATATAAAGGAAAGTATAACAAGAATTATATTCAACGCTGTTCTTAATTGGTTTATGAAATTGCTAAATTGTCAAAGCTCAAAGACATGTGAACGTAACACTTGAATGACTTCTTTAACCAGGTACGACTTGATTCCCCAAATATTTACTTGCCAAAGCTGCAGACTGCGATCGTCGCAACAGCAAAACTACCAACAGCGGGTGCGAGCTCACCCACAAGTTCGACCAGTCGTCCCGAAGTATATCAAGTTTGTGTTTGTGGAAAAGGCCGAGTGTTTCTTGCCCCGCCTGAAGGACCATGTGTTGCAGACAATGACGTTTGTCGGTGATTTCAGTTACCTCGAGACAAAAGTTGTGTGAAAATTGAGCTGATATCATATATATGTACATACGTACTTAGTAGGCAGAGAAATGTGAGAACATCTAAAAACCTTGTAATAATGTATTTGTTGTTGATCCTGTACCCCAATATATGAAACTGTTTGTTGACATATTTGGTCTGTAGTAGTGATTATCTGTCTCCTTTCGTACACAACAATAAGTATTAATAAGCAAAAGCAAGCGCAAAACTTCCACGTCGCAATCGTCGTGAATAGTAAATATTGCAGCAAAGAGCAAATTAAGCAGCTTCAAAGCTCCAGAAAATTACTACCGCGGTTGGACAATTAATTCGAACGCAAAAGGGAGAGAGGACGAGACAAATACTCGGAATCTATGCACACAGTTCCTGTATGAAATGATGAAAAATGAAAACAGTAAATGAATCGTACGTAACTGTAAGATACTACAAGAGTTTTTATTGTTGAAAAAAAATATGTATAGGGGAAAGAATGAAACCTGCTTGTGGAAAGAAATTTCTCATATTAATAGTATGGATGAGAAGGTTTTTAATCTACAACAAGTTGCATTGTGATGAGCGCCAAAACAAGAAAGCAACAGAGTCAAGTATTTAGAAGAACACATGAGTATATAGTACTGTAAGTTTCGTATCACAGCACAACCTTTGTAAAAAATGACACATAGTCAAGCTATACTACATGATGATACACCCCTAGAAGAGACATTCAAAGTCTACAAAACATCCTGAAGTTACAACCGCAGGTGAGGTTACTATATGAAAAAACCTGTATCTACAAACACCTTCAAGATGATTAAATCACGTGCAGTGCTTGCTTAAGTCTATCAATGAAATTAGAGTCGGATTGGGAAGCCTCCACACTCACAATCAGACATGTTTGGCAGTATACATATTATATAATATATAATGTTGTAAAGATGAATGGGATGTGGTGTTTAAGTTACAAAAAATGCCGGTAAAAATAATTATTATTGCATACATAAAGAATTATATATGGTATGGATGTAAATAAAGTTGATTCATATGTAAACAAATGAAGAGATCCTCCTGGTTTTTGTAAAAGTTCATGTTTTTTCCATGCATCATCATCGTAGTTGATGTAACTTCATATTGAGCGTCTATTGGAGTACAACATGGGGCGGAGATCAGACTTTAGGGGTAACAAAGAATAAAAATCTTTGTTGCTAAAAACTTATTGCTCCCGGGTGTAATAATAACTCGTTCAGCTAATGGTAGTAGAGTCTGGTTGAATGTACGTATTTGCTTAAACAATAAAACCACTCATAAAAAACATTTTATGTTGGAACATATTAGCAGAGCCAAAAATTAAAAGTATTGCTTGCTGCATACAAAAGTTGGAATTTACTACTTATACATATATGATCTAGGTATAATGTTCATAAATGTCGTAATTTGATCAGAAAGAAATGAGGAGTTAACTCATAAACTGAAGAATCATCAAATTGCTTGCAGTAGTTTTATTGCTTTAATGAATTGACACCTAACATGAACTGCATTTGATTTCCTGCTTTTTTATAATAAGAAATCCTATAGGTGTCCGCTAAAGCAATATTTCCCTCATTTAGATTTGGCCTCAAGCATATATAATAAGATAATGAAGACAAAATTTTATGAGCGTAATATTATGAATGAGGAAGGAAGCGTTTATATAGTTGGTTTAATGTACAGGAGGAGAGACTTCACTCCATTCACTGTGTATTTTAGATTTTTCTTTTTAACTCCCCGAACATTGGTTTCTCAAGTTTACTAGGAATACATACAAGGAGATTTCCCCAATGCTGTGGTACTGTACATATAAGAAGGCAGACGTAGTAGAGGCACTTATTATTTTTGCAAGAAAACTGAAAAATGTATGTTACGCCCTTTCCTAGAATCGTGCCTGCATATGTGACTGCTCGGATTACGAGTTCTATCACGGAAACACACGTAAAGAAAAAAGAATCATTATTTCATAAAAGCTTTCCCTGCTGATGTCTTCCTCCAAGAAACCACCACCACCTTTTCCCTTATGTACACATACCTACCTTTCCTCCCGCCCTCAAAAAATGCTTTCCATCCAACTGTCTCAAAGTCTCTCCTCTGCTGGCTTTCCCTTCATTTTTACCTTGGACATTGTCCTTTTCTATACAATTTCCCGTATAAACAAATTAAATGGCTTACATATGTGCACCATTTCGATTTAACTTAAGTCCCCTATTTGCATTTTCCTTATTATTACACAAGCAGCGTATGTAGATGTTGGGAATAGGAATAGCTATAAGATTCTATTTTCCCTACTAAACACGACAATTTAGCATGTAGAACTTAATGATGTGAAACGTCCATAATATAAAAAGTGCGTAGGTACTTAACAAACAATATAGAATCCTTGCGTGGTTAACTGTAGTTTGAATTTCACTGTGCATAGACATGAATGACACTGGCAAATAACGAGAGCTAACAGAGGCTGCAATTTTTAAACGCTTCAAAATATTTTGTGTTGGTTTATAGTTGTGTTGTCGTTTATTATGCCATTTCACCAGCATCTGGGCAACTAAATAAAAACCAGATAAGTGAATTTGCAAAAATTTGAAGCTGTAAAACTGGAGATGAGTTTATAAAATTAACTTAAAAAGTCGTATGCAGTATTTGGAGGTTCAAGGAGATTATAGATCGAGAATGCAGGTTGTGCAACCTGAAATGACAAAGAAAGGCCAAAAGGCAGACAGCTTTGAAGGGCATATACATAGATGAGTCGGAAAGAAATGAATACAGAAGTACACATAGATTGGCCAATGCCTGGAGAAGAAGCTCGTAGGAATAAGTGTTCTCTCATTGCCCACATCACAGAATTTCGGTCTCTTTGAATTTAATAGGAATGCTGTATTATTCCGGCGTAGACGTACTCGTTTGTAGTCTAACGAGCAATGAGAAATCTCTATGCTTAGTATCCTCGTTGTGTGTATGCATGGAGTGTATCTAACAGGAATTTTCATTACTTAGCGTTTGTAAAATTTATTGTCGTTTCTAGCTCACATTCATTAGTCCACAAGTTTTATATCTACAAGCTACTTGCTCTTCTGCCTCTTTGAAGAGCAAGGAAAAGCAGGTTTCGTGTAATAATACAAGCTAAGAAGAAACGATAAGAATGAGTGAAAAGTTGCTTCGTAAAAGCTAATGTTTTCACCCCTGTAGTACTTACACAAACTCACTGGTTAGCGTGGCCTTGATGTGAAGTCCTTAGTATAGGTTTTCTCCTCATTACTTCACATTATACTTCCCTCACTATTAGTTGAAATCATCTAACCTTCACTCCCCTATACTCTCGATACGTAACCATCTACGAACGCCTTGGTGCATATTTACATCATCAAAGTTCATTACTTGCCATGTCCACCTCATTAGAAATTCTTTTCTCTTCTAGTTGCATATGTCTCACATTCCATGAACTGTCATACGCCGTTTTTGTCTCGGTGTAATTAATTACACAAAATTAAACCCGAATGGTAATAAAAATGATCAACCCAGGAATTTTATTGTACGCACATTGCTACTTAAAGGTCTCCAACAGTTCAACTCTCTTCGCATAATAACATCATGCTTATCCAGAATATACTCAACCAAGATTAATTTTAGTTTCAATCTTAAGTATATTGCGACAATACATGTGTTAAATTTAAACGAATATACCTTGGATGATTCTATGAAGTAAAATACATTTGATAGCAATTGCATTGGACGTCAGGTAGTACATATACATATAGTACAATAACTTACAGAGCAAGATACTGACGTAATTTTTGAATGCTTTTGACGAACCATTTTGCAATCACTAGAAAGAATTTATATGGTAAGTACAGTGGTTTGTCGCCATACATGAGAAAATTGGAGAAAAGGAACATTTGCTGAGGGTGTTCCATTTTCAGACCATGGTTCAGATTGCAGAGAAGAGGTCAGGGAATGAATAAAAAATGGGACGGCAAAAACGGCCTAGAAGCTAAACTCATGGTAAATTTATGATAAGAAACTATGTGAATGGATTGAGTACAAATAGGAAAAGCTGGCTGAAGATACTTGGAATGTAAAGCAATTTGTCCTTTGGTAGAAACGAGGGATATAAGGTTTCAATTTTTAAGCGGTCATTATGGACACTCTCAAAACAAAATTACTGTCATTCAAGAAATGAGTGACTTTCATAGATTCGTGAAAATTGCATGTAGTGTCTAACTTGACTAAGTGGGCTTGCCACGAAAGTATTCTCAGTCCAACTGTGAAGTTGCTTTGCTCGCCGGGTTGATGGAAATTAACCCTGCAATGGTACATAATTTAAACTCGTCGTTCTTGTAGGTATGACATAATGTGTACTTACAGAATACAGAGTGAAAATACTTGGGGTTATTTCCCAGTCTAGCGTGAGCAAACATGTACATTTAACAGTCTGTACGAAGGAAGAACAAATCTAAGAAATTACAGTGACACAACATGGTATGAAATAGTGCATTCCATGTTATCCCCTACTTTTATCAACTATAAGACTAAATGGTTGGTTGCAATGGTTTGTTTTATTTCAGCTCATGTTCACGCTACAACAACGTTACACTAACACAGGCGTAGTCAACACTATGTATTTGAGACAACTTCACCTATTGTATTTAAGGAACCACAGGATTAATTTTTTATATTTTGTGGAATGTGGTGCGGTGGTGCTGAGAAAACCCATGTTTTCCTTACATTTTGCACTAAAATGGTCTTGGACCTGGACATAAGACATTGATGGGTAGGTTTTTTCTGTGTTATCTCTTCCACTAGAAACCCTTCGTATTATCATATGTTGAGAGAGCTATAGTACAGAACTGGAGAGTCTCTTGGTTTTACCATTGAAGCTTTCTCTCTCTCTCACTCTCGGACGGACACCGACAACCCATCTTGTCTTGTAATATTTTATGTGATTTGTTAGACTTTTCGGCCCGAACCTTTTATATCTTCATATTTCCACTCGGATGCTGATTGCCGTCTTACGGCACTTCATCTCCGTCATACCACCATTTATACCCATAAGCCAGTGTTTTGTTGAGGTACATATTTGTTCGGTACTCTCTCAACCCACACCTACTGACTCTTCCATTGTACGTACACAAATGAAGGACGCCAAGGCAGTTGCATTTGACATGAGAACATGCCGTTTTTGATACCAATATGTGTGGAGCGGAACCAGCATTTTACAGCCAAGTTTACTTTTTTCTTATTAGCGAGGTGTACATGCGTTCAGATGACATGTAGGTATGTCAAATAATCATGTTCCCCTCGTCGGTTGTGGAAACGAGAAATGGAATTTATTCACATACCAGGGCATGTTATTATATTATTACGTGTCGTTATTTTCAATAGTAAACCTGGTGGTGTAGTATAACCTTACAACATGGTTTTGGGGCCATTTCGTGTAGGGAATACACACGTACATATAATCAATATGACTGCTTTCATTTAGTTTATGTGTCACGAGCGCTGCGACTTCGACAGAATGTGTGAAACAAATTGTGTCAATGTTGACGCGATGCCAACTTCCTTATCATTATACCCCAAATAATCATTTGAACACCATTTCTTCACTTTATTATGATCATTTCAATCCTAGCCGCCTTTCCCCTCTCGTTTTTTCTTCAATTGCTGCACCGGCATTGTGTGATCGCAATGCACGGGCTACGACCTTGTTTACAGGAGGTTCAGGCCATTTAGGTGAAAGTATTTACGGCTAAAATGAACCTTCCGTACTCGTATAAATAATTCGACTTGCTTCTTTAAAAAATTTTGAAAATCATTTTTTTTATCCAAATATTAAACCTATATTTTTTACTCTGCCAGATTCGCTACCTCCAAAGTACGAGAAATATATGAATATGTACATGTATTCTCATTAGACCGAATCAATCCTGAAGCTGATAGAATTTTAACTTCTACCATTCATTTGAGTATCAGGGTTTAATTTGATTTCTTGTCCAATCCAAGTTGCATACAAAATAACATAACACTATTTATTCGTGACAATACACATGGTACTGCAGATAGCATACTGAAGGTAGCTGATCTATGATCCATTAGATTGTCAACGGTTATTAGAACATATAGGAACCAAGGGCATTGCAACGATTATAATTACTGCAATTATTATTGAATCATAATGCAAATTCATCTTGTTATTGCCAATGAAATTGCAGTGTGGCCAGGATTATTTCTGCAGATTGACCTTATAACTGATTAGGTCGTTGAAATAGACTGTCCTGCTGCAATATTGGTGATAAGTATGCATGTCATACAGATAGGGATGCACCATAAGTAGCAAGATTGTTATTACTACAACGAAATTACTTTGAGGGGTCGTCTTCGAAAGAAGAGAATGCATGTGAGAGATGGATGCTAGACATTTTCAATTCTGAGATTTCGGTTATGATAAGGGTTGAATAGTAAAATAAGCAGGTTATCGATGAAGCATGACAAGCCTTTTACATGCTTAATTGATTTTGAATAAGGGTAATGCTGAAGCAGAATTTTGGGTTTCCGTACCATCTTATGATTTATTTCAGACAGTGCAGCGAGCTACAGTAGTATATATGTAGTATGATGTAGATACAAACTGTATGGCGTGCTACAATGATAAAAAGAGAAACTTATTATCCTTCCCTAAATGTAGAAAGTCTTGTAAAGACATTTCTAATGAATAGACGGAGAGAAGGAATATAAGAGGGAGAGAGAATATTAGAAACTGCATTTTGGTCAAATCGATTTATGCGTACCTTTTAAGGTTACAAAAGATTCTAGCAGTCATTCAACGGAAGGATTTTTTTTTATCCTCTATAGTGATTTGGTTTCTCTGGATAAAGATAGCCTTGGACAATAAGTGATGAGAAATCGGAAGCTTCCACTAAACCATTTTTATCGACACGTAATTACTTCATGAAAAAATTTTCTTTCGGTTTCCAGCTATTATAGTATCACTTACATACGCATCAAATGCAACCAACTTTGTACTTATCACCAATTACATCTTGAAGGCTTGAAGCTTCTAAATCTAATTATTCTTGATCAATAACTTTCGCACCTTTTGGATTTTTCTGGGCAGGAGGGTTTTTTGCACTTAAATTTCTTGCTCCCATCCAAAACTTTGGATTTGAAACTACAGATACAAGACAAAAGCCATTACAACTGTTAATAATATGTATTTTACATTTTATTTTAATAATATAAATAGTACACTAAACTATGCATGGACTCCAAGAAACTACTAAAGATTATAAAAATGCTGAAAAGTGAAAACTGTAATGCTGAGTGAGCAATATGTTGTAATCGAATCTATAATCATGACAGATAAATTAGAAGAGATAATTATTGTTCTAATGTTGTGTAGTAGCTGTACATGTAATGTAACGTGTATGATAATAATAACATAATAAGACATCTTTTCAAGAATTAGCACAACAAGTCAACAGCTAAAAGTATCTGGAAGGAACATTTGTTCTGCACATCGTAGAGACATCTGTAGTCTGTCCAAAAATACATAACGAACATTAGCGCATTCACACTATTTACTCCTACACACCATAATCTACACTTGAATTTTATTCAGATGAAATTAAAATATCGAGCTTGAACAAAAGGTTGAGCATAAAAACTAAATATAAATAATCCATACTTATTCTGCATTCATGCTTGACAAGTTCATGACCGCAGTTTTTATTTTATAGTAGTCGCACTTTTTACATGAATCATTAAATTCTTCAAATCAATGCATGTTCGCGTTATTCTTTGAACTCAAGACAAATGAACAAAGGGATATTTATGCGTTTATTATAATCCGAAAAACAAATCACCGCTCAAGGCAGCAAAATTTTGGGTTATAGTATATTTTTAATTCGATTCTTTTATTCCAACGATTAATGATATGTATGCAAGGTTACACAAATGGGTGGGTGGACATAGATATTGGAATAGTAGTTCCACTATTTTGGCTTGTATTAACGTAAAATACAATAAAATTATACATACAACAATCTCTGTACCAAAAACACATTGGAACAAAGTTATGATTGGTCTTTTCGCACTCCCGATTTTAAATGATTTTCAGTCGTTTCAATCCAGTTGTGACATGTGTTAAAATCTTAAAACCCTAATACCATTTAAGCCCAGAACATTAGTATTAACTTAGACGTAAATGTACACAGGAAAACCACTCTTTGTATGGCAGTTGGGATTAGTGCACATTTTTCTGATTTCACACAGAAACTTTTCAACATTCATATATTTTCATCATTAAACCTTGACCTCATAATTCTATCACATTAATCACAGCACTGCCTAACTGCCTATATAACTAAAATTTAAAAACACCATAAAACCCCAAATAACGGTCATTAAATACATAAAACTAATCGGCACCCAATGAGCCGATTGACGTGAAAAAGATGTATTTACTTTCAGGAGTAGACCTACAAATTTTACAAAGTATTTTCATACGTATTTTCACTTACGACAATAGTTGTACAAAATTCTTGTCTACACCGTCAGAACGCTTTCGAATTCCAATAAAAGTAATGAATCATGATTGCTTAGTCACGAGTCCCTTATAAAAATTTTGTACATAATATCTTGTACATATAATCCTCCTGTAGACACACTTTGAAGACTGAAAAATAAGCTAACAGTCCGGCTGTACAAAATTCCCTATGCTCAGACATTTGACTCGATTTAAAAACCACATGGAGTATATAGCTAGAAACTACATTAAAATTAATGCTTTGTGATAAAAATTAAAAATACAAATGATCCAAACTGATGGGATCAATGTTTTAACAATCTTGAGCTCTGGGCTTGATGATTTAAGTCGACATTTGCTGAGCAAATTTTGCCAGTCCATCAACAACTATTTTGTACCCAATACTTTGGCTGGTCACCAAAGCAAGAAGGGAGGCAGCATCCGTGATATCTAATTGCGTAATGACTTTCATCATGTGCATGTGCAACCTTACTTTATCTTCTCTCTTCATGGAACCTAAGATCTTTCCCAAAGGTTCATAATTTTTGCACCACTTTGAAGCCACGAGTCCTCCCGCCGCACCTCCTGCAAGATTACCAGAATGTTTTATTACATAACATTTTACCTTGGACTTGCAAACAATTTTAGAACTAATAAAAAATGTCAATCCTGATTACAAAACTCACTCACCAACGGCCAGACCAACTGGACCAAAAATCACCCCCAACGTAAAAGCGCTTACACCAGCGATTCCAGCACCTTTTAATGACTCGGAAAAGCAAACGCTGATTTGCTCTTGTTCGGCCACAATGGAGCAAGCCTTAATCACGTCATCCACACTGATTGGCATCTGAAATTATTCCAAAAGTAATCGTGTAGTAATATCTACATTAAAACTAATGCAACAAAATCAATTCCAAATAATGACCAAAAGTTGTTACTCGTTTTTTATTCTTCTTGTCTAGACGTAAGAATGGTTTTAGTTTATTGAAGAAACCCATCGTGCAAAATACTCAATAATTGACAAAAGCAGCAAGAAACAACTATACACCACACTCCTTCTTACTCACACTGATTGTTCACGAGATAACAACAACTACTAAAAATTTACAAAATCGTGCAAGCATTAATGAGTTTGCTACTTGTTGTCTCAACAGTCGGCGAAGAAGTACCAGGCTCAATGAGACTGTCTTCACTGGTTGCATTTAGATGATATGGTATTATTTTAAATGGAGGCATTGTGTTTCATGTCTTGGAATATTGGCATTCACACATGTAGAACCCCCTGCACGCTTCAATTTAAAACAGTATGAACATAGGAAGTAAGATAATAATCATGAAAGATGAACCTGTACAGTATCTATATGTCTATATATAAAGTTCTTTACACAAGCCACAGTGTTGTGTAAGAAAAATAATTAAGCTTGCATAAACTAAAAGAGGGTGATAAAACGCACCAATATTATATCGGAAAATATTACATATTGCATGTTATATTATCTGACAATTGTCATCAATACACACAACCTAAACTTTAAGAATAAGTTAACGCTATAATTTTGTTCTTGGCCAGTTATGAGTTGAAATCGCATGTATCTTTTTCGCAGTGTAGTATCTTATCGGTTATCATTTTTACATGCTTTCAAGTATGTATCATTTCTATATTTTAACTATTTCAACTTCCTAATACATAATGATAGATCCTCTTCCGGTTACCCAATCGCTATGCATAGGGCTCGAAATATGTATATGATTTTTAATATACTTATATCTGGAAAACAGATACATATAATACATTTAGTGCTTTCAACTATATAGTCTAGTAAAATAGTATACTCCGGGAACCTATGTCATATGTATAAATTCTTGTGGGATGTATGCTACTTGCAATTGCAATTTGTAACCACTTGCCCCAAGCCCAAAAAGTGACTTCCTTTACTTCAAAAATCTGCTAATCACGGTTACATAACAATACATAGTTACACTCATTAACCCATCCTCGTGGTCAACGCGGCTTCATCAGGGTCAGGGTCAACGTGGCTTCTTAAAATTCCACAAATGATAAAATTTACTATCCACATACAATATACACAATTATATATCCATCTTTCCTCACACAAGTCCCTATATTTTACGAAATGCTGGAAACAAAATCTATACCAAAGATATCTTCCGCTATAACACTGAACATTAGAATCGCGGTGTCACTACAAAGACTATTACTATAGCCTTCTTGACATTCAGCATTCTTCCTAATGCAATTAGGCACAGGTGATATGTTGTATTTCCCTCTTGATTAAACAAAACACGAAGTCCTAGCAGCTAGGCAAGTGTCACAAATCACCCTTTCTATTATGCCACAGAATATAGAGAAACACATCATCCCGTCATTAACAAAACTAATATAACAATAATGAGTTATTAGATTACTCCTGCTCATCTTCTAAATGATGAAGTATACCTACCTATATGCATTTAAATATTTCTATAATTCTGTTCCTCATACTATTCCCATATATTTCTATACTTCCATATATTTCCGAACTATTTTTATATATTTCCACACTGTGTCCATACTATTTTAAATATATTTCTATATACTCATAATAACTATATTTTGATAACTCCAAACGTAAAAATCACTTACCGTTCCGTCAGATAAATACACACGAGTACGAAAGTAATAGAGGTAAGGACTCTGGGTAATTTGTAGAATAATAAGTAGCTACTTCGTCTATAGATAATATTTTGTAAAATACGCTCATCAGCAAGCAGCCGGACGATGAAATTGTGTAGTATAGGCAATAAGGAGGAAGTCAAAATCAAAATAGCGAAGACTCTCAATATAAATTAATAAGTTGCAATAAATAGTAAATAATAGGAGACCAAACAGCGGTTGACCACAAGCTCTAAAAATAATTATACAATATAATAAGCATTTGAATTTCCTATACACTTCCACTATATACAACAAAACAACTACAAATAGAAGGGTTAAAAAATAAATAAAACAACTTAATTCTCAAACCAATTAACTAAATTCTTAAAGAATTCTTCAATTGACAATTAATTAAAACAAATAATTTAAAATTAATTTGAGGAAGACACCGGCAAAGTATCAAAACTAAATCATGTAGAATTGCGCCCCTTGAATACATAAAACAAATTAAATAAAAATAAGAGTGGAAGTACACATTACTTGTTGTTGTTAAAATAATAAGATTATGTTTAGTGAAATTATTCTGTATAGCAATTCCTTTCGTTTCGTGTGGTCTCCTCACACCGTCAACGGTATTTTGTCATGAGAAATGTGCGTGTAAAGTTGTACGTACAGAGTAGTAACGTCGTGTGACGTAATATTTTTCTAAATCGTTTGAGGTACGACACATCAAAGGATTAGACACTGTAGACTTTACACTTTTGTTACTTTTGTCAGTTTTTGTTATCTTGTCGTGTTGTTTCTACACTGTATAACGTCCAATTTTTTGTTTTTGGAGTTTTTCCCGTCGCTCTCTACAACTCTACACGCTATTCCTATTATGAATCATGATAAATTCAATATTCCCTCATAAATTGCACCTTCCGCAAGGAAATCTGCTTGCTGGCGGATTTCGTTTATGAAGGGAAAAAAGAGTTCCTAATAATCCTAATTCTAATAGTAATAATTAAAAAATTCCGAGAAATTAATTTCTTGTACTTGTATATACATTAAGGGTAATTTCATTCGGATGGATGTCATGCTTGACAATGTCATGACCGCATTTTTATTTCGGAATCGCATTTTTTTCATGAACATCTCTACATTTAATACTAATTATTATTGTTATTAATATTGGTGTATTAATTGTATGATTACACTGTAATTAATTGTATGATTACACTGTAATTAATTGTATGATTACACTGTAATAAGTTACATGTCAGTTTTACATAATTTCTTGGATCCGTTACAAATGAGCGAAGGGATATATTTTAAGTAATTAAATAATTTATAATTATTATTATAAAAACTGCAATGCATCTCATAAGAAACAATTTGAAAATTTGGACTATAGTATACTAGGACATTAAAATTGTGGAGATAATGATAGGCATGATGATTGTAGTGACGATGACAATAGTCTCGGACTCTACGAGCTTGATTCCTGAGTCCCTAATTCTTCAGCAAATTTTTGCAATCCTCTCACAATATCCCAGTAACCAACACCTTTCCTCACCACCACATCAGTAAATTGAGCAGCAGTCGTGATACCCAATGTATTCAAGATTTTTAGTATGTCCTGGTACAACTTCCTTGTATCTTCTGTCGACATGGAAAGTAGGATCGACACGAGAGATTCAAATCTTTTACCACGCTTGTAAGCATAAATAATCCCCGCAATTCCTCCTGCAAGAGAAGTCAGGTGTGCCATCATTACAGAGTACCATATTTATTATTATTGTTTATTGTTATTATTTATTATTAATTGAAGTTTATTCTTGTGTCTAAATTCACTTGTTACCAACGATTATACCAGGTGCACCAAGACCCAGACCTCCTGCACAAGCGGCAGTGCCGATAATCGTGCCCCCTTTTAATGACTCAATCAAGGTAGTGCTGAGGCGAACGTTGATTCGCTCTTGTTTGGCAATAGTAGAGCAATTCCTAATAACATCACGCTCACTTATTGGCAACACTGGCGGCATCTAAAATTAATCAAAAACTAATAGCAACAAGGTGAAAAAAGTACTATATTTCGTACTATGCCGAAAGCTGGGAATCTGCGAAATATGCTACAAAATGAAGAGAGCCCCATTTTTCATCATCAGTGGACTAATCGTCAACAAAAACAGTTTGTCAATAAGATTTTTTTGTCAGCGAGGAAATTGACGGTAATGAAAATTAAGTTAACTTAGGTAGATGGCAATTGGATAACCTAACGGGGCATTGTGCACCGGAATGATATACGTATGCTAACTAAGGTTAAGGTCACACTCGGGTACGATTATTTTGCTTTCATTGTAACGGTTATAGTGCCCGTTAACATGGAACCGAAAAGTCCTGGAAAAAGCACATTTATACTCAAATGATGCAACAAAAGCAGTTGGAAATAATAAAGTATACCACTATTTCTTATTACACTAATTGTCCGATAAATAACAAATACTAATTTATAAAATGGTGGAAGATTCATGAGCTTATTGCTTTTCTGAATAACAATGGCAGATGGTAGAATAAAGATAATGGTGGAAAAAGTAAAACAATATAAAATAAAAAAAAATAACCTTTCTATAAGATAATACACAGGGGAGGTGTTACAGAGATCTGGATAATTTTTTGTATGGCAAATCTTCTAGACTTATTTTGCAAAATAGGTTCACACACGGGAACGTTTAAATAACGTCTAGAAATAATGGGAGTAAAGAACCGCAACCGGATAAATTTACATGAACAACAAGGAAACCAAACAGCGAATGACCAAAATGCATGCATTCATTATATTACGAGGAATATACTCCTATTGAACACATGTTACCCCGAATCATGACTAGAAATGTTTTTGATACAACAGGAAATGTAACCGTCTGACGTAGTTTTTGTTAATCATTTTTGACGGCAACTTGCATTGAAATAGGCAAGTAGAGTTGCTGGTCACTTTTAGCTGCCGCTCTATAAGCAGGATCACTTTAGAGGAGGAGGCATAAAGAATCCATCGTTCGTTTATGTAATGTGGGTCGCTCAAAATTTTGAAATTTCATAATTTTCGTGAAATTCATTTTAACATTAAATTTTCTTTAACATGGATGAAACAGTCTAAGCTCACAGTGTATCAGAGCAAAGTTGCTAAAGTCATGAATCGCGCGTATCCCGTTCCATGCACCAGTTTTGCACGTTCTGAGGTAAATGCGATTGCCGTGAACCTGAACCTGATTTCAGCACATGGAGATGAGGCGGAAATGATTATAGATTATAGCACATCGGCAGGTTTGACTATATCATAATTTCATGTGTGCAATCCAGCATCCGCCGGTGAACAGATTGGAACTCAGAATAAATGCACTACAGATGATAAAATAAGTAAGCACTGAGTTATGTAAGCCTACAAATCATACTTCTCATAGTACATGGTCATACGGTCAATGTAAAATTTATTTGATAGAAATGCTATTTTTATATTTTGATGTTTATAATACGATAAATCAGCACATCCATACACATAATATTAAAATGATTACATTATAGCCTGAATACAAACAATATTAAGATTATTGTTCCATTCCCAAACCGTATATTTTATTCCAGCTATATAGTTGGTGGAAACATAAAAGAGAACATGTTTGTATGGTTGCAAAGGGATTTCTCACAAAATATACATTCTTCTTACTCCTCTAAAAAGAAGTATTGTCCAGCTCGTTTCTGATCCATATCTTTAACCGAATGCAATTTATTGATACGTGGTCGGTAATTGTTGGGGTCTCTTCTAAATGTAATCGACAGTAGTTCCAGGAATTTGTTCATTCCAATTAGAAGACTCTGCGGAGTGTTCGCCATAGTATCCACTGAAGGCGAGCCCTCAAACACAATCACACGATCTGCCAAATACGTGGCCATTATGAAGTCGTGCTCCACAACGAATCCAGTCTTTTTGGCATGCAGAATAAACCTGGAAGTATAATGAATTTCAATTAAAGGTAGACATTGTTACGAAAAAATAATACTGCACGATTGATCTACATATTTCCTTAACTCTTACCGCTTAATGACTTTCGCAGCTACTAAACGCTGTTCGGAATCTAAGTAGGCGGAAGGTTCATCGATCAAGTACACATCGGCAGGTTTGCCCAAACATAAACATAAAGCGATTCGTTGCAATTCACCACCAGACAAAGTCTGCACTTCGTGGTCAATGATGTCGTCCACTTTCAAGGGCTTCATCACATCAGTAATGAACTACAATTTGAAAAACAACATTATAAATGACAATGATAATACATACACATGATAATACACTTGAACTTTAAATCCCTAACGGTACGAATGAAAATACAATTTACCTGCGGATGAATGTAAGCTTCACGGATCTTTTCATGCAACAACTGACGAACAGTGCCCGTGTGCTTAGGACTGATTTTTTGGGGCTTGTAACTGACGTTTAAAACTGGGACATCACCTGAAAATATTATATGAGAGTACAATATTGTAGTAATATAGATAAATAATCCCATTAATAAAAGTAGAAACTGAAGTTAATCATACATGATCCATCATCAGGATGCAATTTTCCAGCAAGCATTCTGATGAACGTTGTTTTCCCTGTTCCATTTTCTCCCAACATTACCAAAATTTCAGAATCAGTGAATTGACCGGATTTCACTTCAAGTCGAAACGAACCCATGGTTTTCACCATATTAGGATATTCGTATCGACTCATTCTTTTAATCTCTTCTTCTGTTGCTGATTCGGCTACCTTGAAAATCAAGGATTCTTCCCGGAAACGTAAATTCTCCGTCGGCACAAAACCGTCCAAGAAAATGTTAATTCCTAGAAGCAGATAAAGACCCAACTTATTTCCACGTTCTCGCAACATTGCGCAGAAAAACCGCGAAAAAACGAAATGGCACCAACATACCTTCGCGTACGGAGAAAGGCATGGTAACGACGCCGTAAGCACCAGGGACCCCGTAAAGGACACAAATAAAATCGGACAAATAATCCAAAACAGATAAATCGTGTTCAACAACGATGACATACCTAAATAAAAATTTACGGATCAGCCTTTGCATTATTTCAAGCAATTATACCACAAACTACAAGTAGTGGACTAACTTACTTGTCAGGTCCTAAAAGCGTACGAATAGTGACGGCAGCATTCAAACGTTGCTTAACATCTAAGTAACTGGAAGGTTCGTCGAACATGAAAATATCAGCACGCTGAACGCAAACCATAGCAATAGCAAATCTCTGCAACTCTCCACCAGATAAGTCTCCTATGTTACGGTCCACTACATTCTTCAAATCTAAAACATTTAAAAAAATTAATTGTATTGGCCATAAATCAGTAGTAAACACAACAACATAAAAAATAACAGTATGTAAAACATACGGTTTGTATAATACAACAACATGTAAATACAAAATATTAAAACAGTACGTAGATAAGTCAAATAGCTAGTGCTATAGCATAAATCAACTCTACCTAAATGGTTCATGATGTCATCAGTGTTGTCCATTTCCGCCTTCCTGTCCAGCATTTCTTTAACGAGACCTTTCACGGCTTTGGGAATTTGATCCACATACTGTGGTTTAATGAGAGCCTTTAAATCATCCTCAAGGATTTTGGTGAAATAGTTCTGAAGTTCAGAGCCCCGGAAATACGCCAAAATCTCTGTCCAATCTGGAGGGTCCTGTAATAAAAAACGATAAAAACAGAATTAATAGATTTGTATTTTGTAAACATCTTTAGTATAAATCACACAAAACCCTTTATCTATATCTTACCGTAAATCTGCCCAGATTCGGCTTTAATTTCCCCGCTAGGATTTTTAAGGCTGTAGATTTCCCAATACCGTTTGTCCCCACCAGACCCAAGACCTCCCCAGGGCGCGGGGTCGGAAGCCTATGGAGCTTAAATGCATTTTGGGAGTACCTATGGGTCGTATCCTTGTCCAAGTTACTAGGCAAGTTGATAATAGTGATGGCATCAAATGGGCATTTCTAAAATAGCATAAAATAAAAATATAAATAATTAATACCAATCTCCATCAGTAAAAATTGAGCAGTTCGCATTCTGAATTATTACGCTCCCCAAACACTTAAATTTCAAATAACCTCGCACAGTGTCCGCCACCATAAATATACCGCTGTACCAAATATCAAACCTCTCGTTTACGAACTAGATCAGATGATTTTAACTAGACCGACTAGTTGAACAGCTTTCAACTCCTTGACTCACTTATACCACAGCACAGGTACCATCATGCAGAGTACAGTGTGTAATAACAGCAGGTACTATATGATCTCTAATTTGACATATTGTTAGAAATTCCCGCATACAAAAAATTAAACATCCATAAGATTTGATACTTAAAAAACAGCCCAACAATAATAATAATAACCGCAATAATATTATTATTAATTAATAAATAATTTTTGAAGTACCTTTACACAAATACCACAACCAATGCAGAGCTCTTCAGAAATCCTAGCAATTTTATCATTCGATGCAACTTCTATGCACAATTTCCCCATACGAACCACCGGACAGCTCTTCTTACACTCTTGCCGGCATCTTTTCGGTTTACATTTATCCGAATTTACAATTGCTATACGCGTCTGCTTACTCGTCTCTTCCGTTGACTTTTTCGGAGGCATCTTTCTCCACCGAAAAATCCACTCAAAAATAAAAAATATGCTTCAGCTCAATTTTAATAACACAGCAGCAGCACCACACTTCTTCTTGTTGTTATTATATATGATGATGGTCGAGGACTTCTTGTTGTGGATTTGATTGACTTCCCAAAACTTTTACTTTGCACCTCTCTCAAAACCTCACGGGACGACGGCTCACTTGTTGGAAAATACGTTCTTCATTCGGCTGCTCCTGCTGCTGCTGCTGAGAATGAGAAACCCATGCTTTCAAATACGTAGACGAGTATTTCATACATTCCAACAGCTCGTCCCTCAGTCTCAATTCTGCCGTCACAGATGACGCTGCGTGGTGCAAAAATCTTCCCCAAACCAAAACAAACCCTTCCGCTCCATCGCATTGCCCGTGCCCGTCTTATTTCTTCACGTTATTAATCTCATTTCCTCTACGTCTCTCTCTCATCTTTCTCAAATTCTCAGATCTTCCCCATATCTCATCTCTCATTTCATCTCCTCATCTTTAAATCTTTCTCCGTTCAACTCCGTTGATGCTTTAATACTGGAAAGAGATTCTGCTTTTTGTAGACTGCGTACTTAAATCCCTTATCCTATAAATAGTAGATAGTACATATTGTATTTTATATTGAAACGTTTCTCTGTTCAGCGTGCATTCCAGATTTATTACATTATTATTAGGTATATTAATTGAGAATAATAACTATTAAATAATTTATTGTTGTTTATTATACTGAATTTTTAAGGCATTTTTTAATTCTTTGTGATTTATTTTGTTTTTGCGTAGCTTGTTTTTCGGAATTCCAGGTCAACCCTTTGAGGACGGAGGACTTGAATATAAGGGATCACCCTTGATGCGCGGTAGTCTTTTTTTTAATCCTGGGGAATTACTTGAATATTGTTGAGCAGCTTTGTCGTAAGTAGTTTTGATGCTTTTAGATGGACAGTTTTGGTGGTTTGAAGTATTTCTGATGAGTTTAACGTATTTTTGGTGGTTTAAATGGGTTTCTAATGATTTTCCAGTATTTTTGATGGTTTAAATGTATTTCTGACGATTCTCCAGTATTTCTGAGGATTTGCATGTAATTCTGAGAAATTTCATGTAATTCTGAGGATTTTCATGTAGCTCTGATGATTTTCATGGATTTTTGATTATTTGAAGTATTAATATGTTTTGGATGATTTTAGTAGTATGTGGGAGAATTTTGTAAAGCATATAAAAGTAATTGTACAACTGGTATAATTAAAGCGAAGAGAAATGGATGAGCATTGAATGTTTTTGAACATTTTTTAAGTATTTAGGACATGAAGTTACGTATGACAACATGTTGAAGTTTACCTATATGACGGCTACGACGAAAAAATAGTGTAATGATAATAAGTACTTGGTCAAGATTTTGTTTTTATTGTTTATCATCAGCGCGTATTATCGTTAGAGTTAGAAGTATGTATAAGTATAGTTGTGGCTAATATATGTAATTGAACGCATGAAAGAGGAATTTACTTAATTACCTATGCACGTGGATTTTATGCTGTGGTATGTGGTGTGGTGGTCCATTTGGTATTGAATCCGAAAGAACGAATAATATAATGTATTCACCCTGTTATTTTATGAACATGAACGATGAATGCGGTCTTACAGGAATGGGTCTCTTTATTATCTGTGCGCATTTTCTTTAGTAACTTTATTAAACCCAGTTACATTTTTTGTATATCGTAGGTCCGTACTGTCTAACCTGATAACAGCTTTGAGTTTTGAGGAAAAGGAGGACTGGATACGGAGTTCGAGTACTGATGTCTTCCATGATATTAAGCGTTGTGTCAGTAGGTGAATATTTAATTTTTTTAAATTGTAAAAACGCTTTTGAATACCCAACCGAACAATTTCCCTTTGAACCCTTGATAGCGTTATAATATCCTTTATGCCTGGAACTCCTTTTTGAACTCATTTCATTTGCAATTATCATGTCAAGGTTACGTAGATTACATTTAAAGATTTCATGATAAAGGAATTCTTATGATATGTAAAGAAAAACTAAGAGTTTTAGTGACTGTGCTTTTGTAACTTGATTCTTTAACTCACGAGAAACACAACCTAAAAGAGGTATATTATGCATTTGAAGAGAGCCTGGAGACAATAGGACAACCTTGAAGACACTGTTTGGATATCGGACGTCCCAAAGGTCTTTTTCAATAATCAGGTTCATACGCAGGGTAGTATCTTTTCTTAGCCGTGAATTAAGTGCAGTAACTCAATCGGGAACATGATAAGTTTGAACATCATATGCTCATGCTCTTATGGTTGTCAGTGAGAGGTTGAATTCGCAAGGGTTTGCAGTTGTATGAAGCATTCTAGTAATATTCGCAGTAGTATTAGGTTGTAATAGTGGTTAAAATTGCGTTCGTAACACGCATTTACTGTTTTTCTTTATTTTTAAGGTTGGAGGAAGTAAATGGTTGAAAGCCGATCCGTGCTTCGATTTTTTGGGAAATCTTCTGGACGAGTACTTCTTAATTATTGAAGACGACTTGTTTTTAATATCATCAATAATTGAGTCCGCTAACGTCACTGTATACTTGAAAACATCGCCTGTTCGTTAACTAGACACTTCACATTGCTTCTGCACTGGTAAGTACCTCTCCTCGAAAGTGTTGACAATTGGTTAGTCACGTTGTTCCTATCTCTATCCCCTGTGTAAACAAATATTTCCTACCAATCTTCTTTCTCCTCCTGCTTCAATGTTTGAGAAATGATATCGGTATTTTCGAAACAAAAAGTGGTTGTTGAAATTAAATGTTATTCACGTTAAGAAATCTCATCCTCCCACACAGCTCACATGAGACTTAAAGTACACAATGAAAATTATGAGCGTAGGTCATGTTTGCCTGTTTGCACTTTTTATCTATCCTTACTCCTTATCCAGATTAACTGTTCCTTATCATTTAGCAGCGTTATAGACCTTATGATTTACCCACTAGCAGATCAGAAAATTCTTTCTGATACAGTTAGGTTTGTAATAATATTGTAGGTTATCATTTAGTCCGGCCTCGAATTATTCTAGTTCGTGTTAGTATTTAAATGTAATTAGTGACAATTCAGTTTGAACTTTGAAGCCATCATAACATGTTACCTCTTTTTCAAACTCAACTATTTGCTTTTTCAAACAGTTATATTTACTTTCTGCTTTGAATAGCCGCTGAATTATTATGTGTTTCGTGGTTCTGCCCCAAAGAGTGAGATGTTTGTTGATGTGCAAGGGTGTTTTTTGAGAAGGAAACTTTCTGGACCCAAGCTTAGGAAGTTGCACTAAGCATTTATAATTCCGATCTGTTAAAAGATGGACTATCTGAGTCAGTTTTTTTTAAATAGGGGCCAAGGTTTTCCACATGAGTTGTTTTTGCTTTTCCTTTCGAGCCTTTATAGGAATGATTGACAGGTACGGAGAGAGTGCGGAGAGGATGAGGATCTAAAGGCTGAATCTGGAGAGAAATAGAAAAACGGAGTAAAACCTTTCCTTTTCATAATAAAGTTCCGCGTTTAGCTATATAGTAGAATATTTCCTCATATACGGAAAATACCAAATTTTCTCAAATGAATAAAGCATAAGGATTTACGGAAAATATATTTCATTTCAAATACATATATGTATATGCACTTTAGATGTGTAGCAATTTTTTTACTTGTAGACATTATGTGCAGCACACGTTAAAGTTTCTTGTCCTTCATGTTTCAGTTTCATTTTCTTTCTTGTGTATGATAATGCAACTGGCTTATTACCCTTCAGGTTTACTGCATATAGTATTTTTCTCAGATTGTGAATTACTTGAAAAATGAAGTAGAAAACATAACACCTGCCCAGGCTAAGCACAACCCAAAAGAAGTTCCGTCGTCATTTGGAGGCTCGTATGGAAAGTGCGTATATGTCTCTTATCTTCATGGATTTAGTTTGCGTAATATTCAAAGGTATGGGCAGACTTTCATTTTAGTGGTGTGGTTGATTTTTTTGTCAAGACAGTTCTTGACCTCTTTCATCCATACACAGCATTTTCTTTTATTGTGTAAAGGATTAATGGTCTCCAACTGTTAGCATAAGACTTGTTTCTACCGCATCCATCGTCTCCATCCATGTGGTATTCATGTAGAAACGATCAATTTTCCAACAAAGTACAGCATATCACAAACACAAGGAGCATGCAAGAAAATGTCATTTTCTTCCTGTATTGACGTGCAGAGACCTTTCTTGTAAACTGTACTGTTTATGTCATCCGTATCCAACAATACATAAGGTTCTTTCAGGGATGCAAGGAAGTCCTTTACTCTTTCAAGTTGTCCTTCTTATAGTATGTACATACGTATACGTACTGCATCTATTTTAAGGATAGGGTTTTCTATTTTAGTACAGTTAAGAAAGTGTGGGTTAGGTTATTACATAAGGTTCAGTATGATAGGTTAGTCTTTTCCTTGCGTAACACTTGAAGGGACCCGTTACGGTCTTCAGGGCTTTTGTTGTACACTCCCTCGAATTGTTTGTGTGGTGGATGGAGAAAAAAACCGTTGAAGATGTGGCTTTAAAGTGGTACTATCCTATAAATAGGCACACGTGCCTAAAATACTCAACGGGTGTATTCCGTAGAGTCTTCAGGGAAAATACTAGATTTTTTTATCCAAGACCAATGAATGAATCTGAACTTGAATGAAGGCATCACACGCTCTTTAAGGTTCGCCCACGTATTTGTAAGGACAGGAGTATAGTTCCTTTACTACGGGATTACGGGAGTAGTACACGCCACAATGTTCCGTTTTTTTGTCTGATTATTACTTGATAAGTAAAAAAAAAGATACTATTTCCGAATACTCACCCTTAGATCCAAGAATCGAATTTAGGATAACAGGATTCTTAGTATTGTTTTTTAATGTTTTTGTTCGCGACTGAGCTGGATTGTAAGCAAAGTTGTACCAGTAGGTAGCATATAGTACGTACAATAACCAGTAGCAGACGTTTTGGTGTGACTAACGTTACATCTTCGGTTGTATACTTTGTATGATCCCTTCATATTGCATACATATAACATATGAGGGTCCCACGATAAGCCGTCCTTGAAACACTCATGGTATAGCTAATAAAATGTCTACAATAAGAGTGAGTTATGAAAAAAGGATTTTGAGGAAAGAGACCCTTTTCCTGTGATTACATTCAAATCTATATATTTTGTCATTGTAGCCAGAAGATTATATAGGCAAGCAAGCGTCGTCCTAGAGTTTTCATATAAAAGTTGGTTATAATGGAAGCGTATTTGTAACGATTGAAAAAGTTGCTTCATTGTTAATCTTGGTGTGAGGAAGCAAACGACCGTTTTTTGCTCATTGTCAGTGGAGATCCCTTAAAATAACCCTACTAAGTGCAGCATGTTATTAAACTCTCGTGTATGTATTCTCATCGCAAAACAGCCGTCTGTGGAAGTACGATATATATATGCTTCAGAGGAGAGCCTTCTGATCCCTAATTTCCATAATGTAGGAAAAAGGAAAATTCGTTTCCGTACACATGTACACGCATGTTGGGAAATACGAGGAGTGGAAACGAAATATTTTTAATCCCAACTTTCTCGATTTTTCCCAATCGTCCAAATAAAAGAAATAGCAGTTAACTATTACGCTATATATAATATATTTATATATAGATATGCAAACATGTGTGGAAGTGCTTCAGGGTGTGCATGAATTCTGGCTATTCGTATTTAACAAATACTTATATACCTAGTAGCAATTACCCTGATGTTCAAACTCACCCTATGCTTACATGGCTATATCGATATTTATCATTTATGCTTTACTATACATATGAAGATATATATATATATAAGTATATACATCATCGCAAGTATGTATTTATTTGTAGTGGGACAAAATATGATTGTATTGAGAGGAGATACTTGTGTAGTTTTTCTGCCATGAATTCATTCGTTTTATCATCAAGAGTTTACCCAAAAACCAAAGTCTGTGGCGCATGCAGGCAGTTTTTGAGACCGTTTTCCATATCGTATGGAAGTAACATGTAAATCATCATTCCTTCCAATCCATAGAAAATGATGGTAGTTATGGATTATGGAAAACATGATTCACTTTTATGGTGCATATTGAGTCGAGTGTGGACAGCACTGACACACATATGTTGGGACTGTTGGACACGACACGACATTATCCACCTTCAATAATTTGCGTGCCCAGTAATAAATTATGTCAGCCCTTCTTCATTCAGTCAGCCATGTCGTGTCTGTAACGAATCCTTTTGGCAACTTGTACATGTATGTATATTTACATTCTCTTTTCCGACAGTTTATCGTCTTTTTCCTGCATGCATTCGGAATCCTAACCTTTTTTGGAGTTTTATGCTAATAGATGTGTGTAGTTATCAGCACTTTCCAGACTGTGTCCAATTAAACGATCTTTTTGATGTGTGGAAAGTCAGGAGACTTTTCTTAGTGTAATCCGATTGTGAGTTCAAATACTAATAAATAGAATCCATCACGACTTTTAGGCATTTCGTAACCATTTTGTAGTTATTAGATAATCAATCGTCATGTTAACTTATCATTTTTGAAGCTGATTGTCTACTATATTGTCGCCATCAACTAATTTTGAAAGAATTTGATTCCTTAAAAACCATAATAGAAAACGCGTGGCTGTGAATGAGTAGACTTTTGTCTCCAGACGCCATCATCAGCAGCAGCCTAGTTAAAATTCACTGCATACTTTTACAATTAACGCAGAATCGATACTCATCTAATTAAAAATTCGATGGAAATAACCTGTCTAGAAAATACGGCTGTTTCCAGAAAGTTTACAAGGCTTAGGGAATCCACACTCTGGTACATTCCATAAGAATAAGTAGCTGTAGTGAATGTGTTTATACTTACAGTCATAATTAATTGTTCCTACTTTGCTTTAGCTTGATACGCAGATCGACTAATGAGTGAGCATGGTTTTAATATTAACTGGAAGTGTAATTATCCCTGCATTGAAATCCAATTAGTCAATCATGTATTAAGAGTTGTGTATGTGTGCTTGTTCATAGGAGTGGGAATTCTTAAATACTGAAAGTAACAATTATTACAGACACCTTCCTAAAGAATGATAAACACGTCCATGTCTTGATGAGGATTGAAATTAGTGAAATTCTCTTTGCATATGCATAGTTACCATGTAGTAGTTAATTTCTTCGTTCCACTTGCATATAATTTGAAAAAGTTTTGTCAAGGTATTACACTTAAATGGATACTCAACAAGTCAGCTAAACTCTCCGAGGGCTGGAGAGATGTGTTTCTTTTGTCTCCTCACGCATATGGAAGGGAGTGGATGTCATTGTGTATGTACTGTGCGGAATCATACTTCAACTTGAAGGCACTGAAAATAGTAGTGGGAAACACCATTTACATGGACGGAGCTCTAATGAAAAGAGACTATAATTTGTCTCTATCAATGCGGTTGAAGGGAGCTGTGGAGATAAAAGCTGGAGTTTTGATAAAGTTCACCATATAGTAGAGTAGGAGTGTTGAAGGTCTCGGTTCAATACACAAATGAATTCTTGTATATACAGAGATAGCAAGAGGAGATATGCTACTTGCGATATATTTGAATCCGTATTAGTTTTGAATCAATTCACATTGTATGTGATGCATATCTGTATGTTCCAACTCTCTCGCAGATAGTCTGGAACATCATAGTCAACTAGGCGGAAAACAAGCGATTTGCAAGTGTATACGCATTGTCCATTGCACACACTGACCACGTACATGAGCCATGACTGAACCTTTTGGTATTATTATGTCACACACTCGGTTGTCGCTTTGCCAAATTATGGGATAATTACGTAGTTCATCCGAAGGGAGTGATTCTCATAACCTGAGTCAGCAGGTACCCGTCTGAGTTGGAAAAAGGATTATTTTACAACTATCAAGCTTTAAGAAGCATGGACTATTGTGTCAGCATGAATAATTCAAAATCTTTTCTCTTATTTGGGGGAAAGAATGGGTTGCAGGTCTCATATTTGATACTTTTACGTACTTACAGGTTTTTTCTTTTCAAATTCAGTTTTTATCATTTGTATTCTGAAATGGGACATATATTAACCCGGCTTATGAGAAGAACGATTGGTTCTAATCCCACATATTGGTTTGAGGATCCCACGCTATATAGACTAAAATCCCTTGTTCTGTTCACTTAAGGTTTTCCTTTTATTACATTGTTTTCATCTAAAATATGCCCTTGACCAACATCCGTTGATGGTAGATATTTGAAGGTAAATCTTTTCTTAACTCTCTGTTCTTGCATACAAAATCTTTGTTAAAAGTTTGGGTATCAGTGTCCATAAGATAAAATAGTGGAGAAAATATGACGTTGTAGTACCTAAATCTTCATGTGAAGTTTATGAGGTGCGGTGTATGTAAGTGTTTCAATGCATGTATGTAGGTACCTGCAAGAGGAGTTTAAAAAAGGGAAGTAATAGTCTCCCGTCGCCATCCACTTTAAAAAAGAACATGCATTTTATATATAAGTGTAAATACGTAGTAAAAAAAGAAGAGTAATTTGGTTAAAAGTATAGTTGTTAGTCTAATCCGTGCTCTGCACACGCGGAAAGGTTGAGAATAATATGTCCACTTCAGTCAACAGTATTTCCTACATGTTACCCAAGGTCTGATTTTATTTTGATGGTTATTATTATTTGTGTCGTCTTTTTATTGAAAGATGCAATGACAGTGGGAAATGATAGTAGCGAAATTGGTAGTTTTGATTCCTTGCTTGTAAGTATATTCAGCTTTTTAAAAACGGTTAGTGTCGTAACATATGGTATGTATGTATTAAAATAATTATTATTGATCATTTAACGGTAGTCTATAATTGAAAAATAATCTCACTCAAATTAGTCCAAGTTTGCTTAAGCACTTCAATGGTGTAACTGGATGTATCTTTGCAATAGGAAATTTCAGTTGCGTTGATAAGTTCTGTTAGCTTAAGAATTTCATATAGTGATAAAAGTATCCTCATATAAGTTTGTTGGTTTTTCCTTTGGCCATGTACACATTCGGAATTGATTACGGCACTTCTGTCACTTCCAAGTCCATTTTCAAGCTTACAGTGTATTTAGTTTTCCAAGTACCTATACTATTTTGGGGGATCTGTTGTTGTGTTGCTGCAACTTACAAGCGACACTCATCAATAGAAAAAGAAATTGCTCCCATTAAAATTGTATTTTTGTCGTACTGGATGGAAATGCTGGGTATATGCTATGACTCAATAACCTGTCAACCTGCTACCCATGAGAACTCTAATAGCTATTTGGCATCCTAAAGTTTCCAGAATGTCAGTGTCAATTAGAACAGTTTGAACCCTATCGATCCGTGCAAATGACATCATCGTTGTCTGGCCCTTAGGTAATTGTTAGAAATAGTGAGAGAGTGACCAAGACCATGTAAGCATGTTCTGAAGGGAGATCACAAAAGTGAGAGAGAGAGAGAGGACAGTGAGTAAAGCATTGAGGCAATGGCGATTGGTAAGGGTGACGCACAATGAGATCTGTTCTCTCCTTCTGTATTAGTATTTTTGTATGTGTGTGCTGTGTTTGTGATAGGAGAAGAATGAATGGTGTGTGTAACGATTTTTTGGGCAGGAGAGAGAAAAACAGAAGAGAAGGAGAATATTGTGGTAGGGTATGTCAATGGGGTAAAGTAAAGAACGTGAGCATGAGTGAAGTTTGGCGGTGGAGGATTTCAGCAACGTAGCGAACGGACGTGTATCAAGTGTATAGATATAATAGAAATGAAAACGAAAATAGAGGAGAGGTCTGCATGAGTGTCGGACCGGGAATCGGATGGATGGATTCGTCGGACTATGGGGATGGAAAACTCCAAATTGGAGTGGTCCAAGGGGTATAAGAAGGGATTGGGGTGCATTTTTTCTCTCCATCTCTCTCCTCTCTCTCATTCTCTCTCTCTCTCCCTAGTTCGATAAAGGCCTAAAAGCATAGATTTAGACTCGAACAGAGGTTAAAACATCTTTGCGTCTCGTGTGGAGCAATAGAGATTTCCGAAACTGTTGGAGGAAGGGGAAAATCCCGAGAAAAGGATAGAGGATATAATATTAAGTATTTGTACGGGCATGTTTTAGGGTGCATCTTATGTTAGGGTTTGCTGTGGGGTTTGTTCCTATAGTCGTTTATATATATGTAAGGCTGCTCTCGTCCTTATACGTGTGTACCCCTATTCAAGGAAAGAAATGTGTTTTTGTTGCCTTGCCTGCTGAGTCTGTGGGTTTGCTTCAAATATACTACTCTTCGAATCTCGATTGGAATTTCTTATCCTTCCACACTCTGCAGGATGGTGGGCCACTGAAAGGACCGATTATCAAGAGCCTTAACATGACCTTCTTTCCTTGCTCTTACTCAACATCCTACAACCGGTGAGATACGAACGACTGTGTTGTTTACTGCAATAATTTCCTTCTTATTCTTTTGCAGCGGTGTTTCTCTGAGTGCTTTTTGTGTTTCATCCTTCCATTTGGATGTTTTTCCATTGGAAACGGTCAAAATCTATAACTAACTCTTACCATCATAACCAGTGTAATCTTGTGAAGTGAAGGATACGAAGTTGGAATCTGGATTTAACTTTACGGGATCCGCGCATCTTACCCGGTATTTTATGTTTTTATCATTGGAAATTTAAATTTTTATTCTCGACTTACTTTTTTTTCACTGCATTTGCAATTTCCTTATGAAAGGATTTAAGCCGTGCCTTTTGTTTTTGACGTGCATTTGCTAGGCTCATGTAGTAGAAAAAAGTTTTGGCTTTAAACGTGTACGTATGTGATAGACAGGCTTATCATTTCCAACGACGCTAAAAATGCATTATTAGTCTGCAATATGTTTCTTTCACCTCCTACAGTGTTAACAGGTAGCTGAGGCAGTGACAACGACATCACTGAGAAATATTACTTGACGGGGTGTTTTTGCTAAAATGTTGTTTCGTCCAGCATGTCATACCTCCAACTTCTGGATATTTTTATTAATTAATACCGTTAAGGGCTTAATTCAATTTATTAGCTATCATTGTAATGTGTTTTCTTAAATTTGAAAAGGAGAACTGTAGACTTACATGAATATTTCCTCGTGAAGTGCAGTTTCCCTACTACGTACGTACATGAGTTCGTGCTTATAACTTATTTCTATCATTGTGCAACTTGTTAAACTCTCCTTAGCAGTTAGTTTTATAATGAGGATGCATGAAATTGACAATATTGTTGCCATTTCTAATTACGCACATTTTCAGGATTACCTTGATAATTTTCTGACACAAAAAGTACATCTAGAAAATAGAAACTCTCCGGAATATAAATTCTCTCTTTGGGGTTTGAACACAGGTTTTTACATATCTTAGATAAATATGTTATTGTGAACATAAGTAATCAGGTGAGGTAATCAGGAATTTTGCTATTCAGCGTTATTATCATCGTTAGAATATATTAAAAATATTTATAAACTCATTCAGTGTAAAGCAAATTATCATTTTGAACTGCGTATTTTTTCTATGTAATTTGTGGACAAAGAGTTTTGAGGAAATTTGTGGGTACGGGGGATTGGAAGTATCCTCATACTATCTATAGGTTTATGCTTAGATTCTTAGAATTGTGAATATTCAAGTGTATGTAATGAACGCAGATGTAACTGATTTAGACTGGTAGGGCTACTTTCCATGGTGTGTATTACTATCTGTATGAATGTAGTAGTTACTGTACTGTTAGGAAATGAAAAAGGGTCATACTCGACGATGGTTGTTTGTTTGACTCGCTCCCTTGCTCGTTTTCCTCAATATTATCAAGAAAAAGGATGGATACTTTATGCATTTGCAGATGCTGGGTCCCAAAACCAATTATCCTTGCACTAGAAAATGGTTCGGTGTTACATTATACTCTTGCTGGAAGTAACCCTGACACTGACTGACTATGCATTTGGGTTAAAAGGTGGCTTTCTGGATTGGTTTTCTATTATTCTTTACTGCTGCTAGGATGTGTGTATAGCATCATCATAAAGCTTAATAAGGTTTTCTTCAAGGAGGTGCAGTGAGGTATAGGCAAGTTATGAAGGAATAAAATGAAAGGGCTCATATGCGCATTGCCTGGACCCATAGAATGAGGAAGCTTTATGAATCTTAAAAACATCTTTTGGGGTCTTTTGAGTGCAGTGCATTTCAAAGCAACAAGGGCAGAATTCATTCCATTACGTAGTTATATATACTTATATACGTGTGTAGCTTTGCAGGGACTTTATTTTCTGAAGCTGTAACTTTCATATAAATGTCTATCATTGTTTAATGTTTATTAGATAATTATTTTAGTTGCTTTCTTGGTCATATGTAAACAGGTGCAAACAAATTGGTGCTAGCAAAGCGGGTCTAAAATCACGGGGTGTAAGGAACAGCTATGAAGGAGCTGCGAGATGGGGAGAGTAACACAGCAACTCGACCACCGCCAGGGTCACACTTACCTTCAGAGAAATTAATGCGTGACCAAGAGAGAAGTCATTTGCAACACTTAGTTACATCAAGTGTGCCTTCACCACCATATGGCGGTCTGTCATTACTTACTCCGGCATTATTCGGTGCAGCTCCAAGCATGTTCTCAGCTCATCTTTTTGCCACCATTGCTGCTTCAAACCCCAATGCCAGATTCCAACTTCCGATTCCTATAAGTCTGGGAGTTCCAGCTCCCACCACACCAATATACCATCAAGCCAACACAGGACCGGTGTCAGGATTGCCAACTTCAGCACTTGCCAATGCTCAACAACTCGACATACTGTCGAGTTATTTGATGGAACATTCGACAGCCAAACAGGATCGAAAAATATCAACTACAAAGACTGGAAACAAAAAGCAACGAGATTCAAATTGGTCAGTGTCTAAAGTCAACAAAAAGAATAAATCCGCTTCTCAACATGGATTGATCTCATCCGAAAACTGTATCAGCAATAGAGCACTGGAACTGAATGGGAAGGAAAGTGATATAGATATCAAACACACGATTATTCCAACTGTTAAAACATCATCAAAAGGTGGACACAAAAAAGACGTAATCGGGGATATTGTAGGACCGCAGACGAACAATAGCCTGAATAACAACAATAATAATAACCATAATATGGGAAGCATTCAACAGCAATCAAATCAGCAGTTTCGTGACAAAATTTTTACTTGCAACATATGCAGTCGTTGTTTTGGCTACAAGCACGTTCTTCAAAATCATGAGCGGACGCATACGGGCGAAAAACCATTTGAATGTACCATCTGTCAGAAAAAGTTTACTCGCGACCACCACTTGAAAACTCACATGAGGTTGCATACAGGAGAAAAACCATACCAGTGTACACATTGTGACCGACAATTCGTTCAAGTTGCAAATCTACGTCGTCACCTCCGGGTTCACACTGGAGAACGGCCCTATCACTGTGAACTGTGCGTCTCCAAATTCTCAGATTCAAATCAGCTAAAAGCTCATACTCTTATACATAAGGGTGAAAAGCCGTACTCCTGCGAGGAATGTGGAGGTCGCTTCCGTAGACGTCATCATTTGGTCCATCACAAATGCAACAACAGTAAGGATTGTAAAACCAGTCCGCAGTCTTTTCCACAATCTCCTCAACAAATCTCTCCGACGAGCAATTTGAAACGGGAGAGGAAACCTCGAGAAACTCGGAGGATTATAAGACTACCGGGTCTGCCCGTGGCTACGATCACTTCCAATCCTATCCATGAGGGTTACATTCCTGTCCCTGAGCAGACTCATCCTGAAGATTTGTCTGTAGGTGGAAATGGACTGCGAAGTCGTCATTTCAGCGGAAGTCATTCAAGTTGTAGTGCATCACCAAGTCCTCCTAGTGGTGGGTCTCATGGTTCGTTAGGTCCTTATTGTCGCTCTATCACCAGCTCAGAGCCACCCGAGTATTCCAGTGATGAGGAGCGAAGCGTTGCTGCTGACAGTAGCAGCAGTGGTAAGATTACTCAGTCTGATAAGCAAATGTCGCCCCTTTAAAGGCTTCTTTTCTGCATTAAGCGGGCTCCCATCAGTCTTTTGACTCTACATCATAGAGTAATTAAGATATGGTTCATCTTCATTGCATTTCTTTCCAATCAAATACTATATGTATATGCTTCAAACAAAAGCGAAGATTTTTTTTACTAATCATCAGTTGGTTCGGTTCAAAACGGGTTTTCAATGTTGTGTTATAAATCGTATGTATGGTTTACACGAGCTTTGGTCTAGTAGAGCATTTTTAGTTAGTACGAACTAATTTTTCGAACAAATGAGATTTGTTGTCAAAAAAATTGACATTATTACATGTTTTTCGATGAGATGGTGATAATTATAAAATATTTGTATATCTCACGATCATTCCTTTGAGTCGAGACAAAATGAATTTTTTGTCGATTTGATTGACTTGTGATGTTTTTCCATTTTTGAGTACACATATAGATATACTGATAATATATATTTGTACTGTGACGTGATTTGTCATACGGGTTTTTGTCTCATAATACAGACAAATGATTTATGTACCTCCGGTGGACTGATAAATGTTCCTTAATATATGTATATTTATTTAACACAAACAAAAGCATATTATGATATTTAAAAAATGAATACAAGTAATAACGATTATTATTACTGAATTATACTGGTGGAAATGTGTCTATTCAATACAAAACTTGATATTTACTAATAGTAAATATGTATGAAACTCTGAAGACGGAAAGAGATTATATTATAATATGTACCCACAAAAAGGGACCCCGCAAACATATGCCATAATAATTTATATTATAAGTATAGTACAAGCTTGATTCCTAATTATTATCTTATGTGTTGAATTCATTTTTTTAAATAATAGGCGCTTAGTAATCGTTGGATTACGCAATGAGTTTTTGAAATCAATACGGGTATAGAGTAATAATCTTAGTATGTAATGTGTCGACCTTAAGGTGCACAAACGAGGTCTCAAGACATTTAGAAATGTATGTATGTATATATATATAACTTGGAGAGATATAATGGGTATCAAGTTTTGACTTATATTCTTCATAACAAAATTCAGATGAAGGAGATCTATTGGAGCCATATGTGTAGACTGATATAAAAGGTACAATAAGTTTACTCCTGGCTCAAGTCCTAGCTCAACATAAAGAGATGTGTTTTAGTTGTTTTGATCAGAGAGACACGAAACTTGACCCTACTACTGTAATTTGGAGTTCCTATACAAAAACATTAGTGGTAGAAAAACTCTTATATTATCGTCGTCTTGTGAGTACTGACCATGATTGACTATTCATGTGTGTGTCCTCTCTTTGATGACATTTACTTGAAAGTACGGGTATTTTTGTAGTTATAGTAGCGCTCATGCAGTCAAAGAATTGTACTTTGATGAAACTATTATGATATAAGGCTTTTGAAAGGCGTCCTCTATTCTCTCATGTAAGAGATAGATAATATTCCAAGACGAAGAACTTACTGAACTGTATGTATATATAGAGAGAATATTCCATTAAAAGGTCCAAAACTGTTCATATTTGTGTATGTTCAGTACATCACAATGCTTATGCGTGTCATGAAAGGAGTTGATGAAATGCCTCTTTCTTGTCTTAGTATTTCATACTGTCTGTCCATGTATGTGTCCAAGAAATAATATTTACTGAAATGGTGAGTAGTAATCTTATAGACTTGTAATTTCTTGAATTTCAAATCAATAGTAAATAAGACTTGAGTTGTTACAAAAAAAACTTACATGTACAAAAAAAAGTTCCTAACCTTTTTACAGTTAGAGGATTACATATTTTTGAAACGAAAACTGGTGAGACTAAAAAATAGATATATGTAGTTTTTATACTAATATTTAACAAGAGAAGCTACTACGAATAAAGATTGTGAAATAACGTCCCGGTTATTGATGACGGTTTACCTCACAGAAGCTGCTTCGGAGCTTTTATTCAATCTGATTCGAGTACCTTTGTATTACATTGTAATACGTAATCAAATCAATCTCGGTGAGAATATATGGTAGATTAAATTGATTGTTTACCGGTGTGTCAGCAACCCTGACTTATACTATTGTATATGTATCTACTATTAAGAAAAGATGGCCTGAAACTAAATAGCATCATAGCACTATTATCACAGAAATATTTTTGCTGTGTACAAAAATATGTATCTATATCTACTAAATTTTCAAAGCGTATTGGGATCAAAATTGGAATAACTTTAAAAGAAATTGTTAGCGTTATTTTGGACTTTCTGAAACAACCAGAAGTAGATATTGAATTTGTCTATATATAATCAAAATTGAAAATAACAACCCATACTGTATAGAATTTTACGTTTATATAAGTATACTATATATATATATATATTTATATGCCAATGTCGAGTATATGATTGTATGATGGATATTGAATTTATAGACTTGTAGAAACCATCGGTGAGATTTTTTAAAGGAAAAGACAAAATGTTCGGTGATGCAATGAGAAATTCTTGAAATGTAGTCAGAAATGATTGACGTCTCATGTGGGGCATTTGGTATATGCCTTTTCAGTTTCTGTCAATCTCATTAAATTGGAAGCTGCAAGCAGGCAATGGTTTGTGTCCCCTTGATCATTCCTGCCGAATCTAATTTATAATAGCATTCATTCAAAAGTAAGTATATTTGAAGATTTTCAAATGTAAATGTAAAATTCACCTTCTTCCACTTCAGACGCTGAGTCAATGTATTTGATTTTTAAGGGGAATATTTTTGATAGGTTTCATTGTGACCTGAAGTCTATTCTTGTCAATTTCTGTCAGTTGATATAAGTGTTCTTCATCAACTTTGATATTTTACTAAAATGTAAAGTACATTATTATATGTAAAGTACAAGTTTTCTTAACGTTCAAAAGTCACTCTCGTATTTAAAATGTTTATTTATAAAAGAATTTTTTTTGGATCTTGTACTTTACTGTTGTTTCTCATGTCATCTTCCCACTTTTCACTTTCCCTAGTCACTATAATATGATCGGAACGTTTTCTTTGTGTATTAAAAGATTCATTGAATTTGTGCACTGTTGAAGTGAACACTGTTGCTGAGTTTGCACACACCGTCTTTTTGGAAGTCTTCCCAGGTTTGAAATATGAGTCTGAAGTAGAAGTTATTACTGAGGCTATTGTTATTATTATTATTACTTTTCTGTGCTTGAGTTGTTGTAAGGTTATTTTGGGGTGAAAGTGAAAACGTCCGGTGTTAAAAAGTTTTTTGATATTAATTGTAACATGGAGCATAAAATATGTGAACAGTACTATATTGCAAGTATTGTTAAAAATACTACTAGAAATAGTATCATTAAAATTTGCAATGTTATTTGGACAATTATATTTCTCAACTAACATTCCGGTGAATATAACCTGGTAAACATTGATTTGGCTTTTAAAATGATAATAATTAAAGCTGATTGTTAGTTATAAATATTACTATACTTCAAATCATATTCTCAATGTAAATAAGTTTATACATATACGAAATTCGTATCGAAAAGTCAGATTCTTCATTCCGTTGCTTATAGTTGTTATGTTATATGTATAATTAAATAACTTCCATTCTTGCACAACGTTTGTATATGTGTTATACAGATGGGAACATATTTCTATATGTAATTATTAGCTACTGCGAAAGAGGTATCGGGATATAATAATAAGTAGATTTTAGACTGTAGTGTGTAGATAGAATTATGTCATGCTCAAGCTATTGTGTAACTTTTATGGAGCAACAATCTAGCAGAAACTAATACGGGTAATATGAAACTGTTGGACGCTTCGGAAAATAATACTTGTCAATACAATCTTACACAAAAATGTATGTAAGATATATTGTAATAAATGTACAATGTGGGTGTTCGTAAAGAGTACTGCCTATATGTTAGAGCTAAAAATACATATAATCCACTATCTTTTATTATAATACCACACAATAATATGAATACATACATATTTTTATTATTATTATTACTATTATTACGAAATATTTTTACTATTTATAGGAGTAGTCGTTAGTTCCTTTACTTCTATGCCGTTATAATCTTCCATGTGTAGCTGGTAGCTATATATAAGTATACAAAATATTTAATTAACCTGAACAATTTATTCCTCCTCATTCTTACTTACTACAAGGTATGCGACAAATCAATTATTTCTTTCTTCAATAAATAATTTCAATTTATTATTATTAAATTACTATTTGTTTGTTTATATTCAAGAGTTGATTCAGGACTTGCTGTTAACATTTCTCCAAAAATTGTTTTCTCTAAACAATCTCTTTGTTATTATTATTGTTATTTCGAATCTATTCAGTTGAAAGCTCCTTAATCAGGTGTCAGTATACAGCACATATAAATGACAGATTTGTAACGGCAGCTATATTATGTATCAGCTATGTTATTTGTCTGTTGCAGGATGCTACACCTAAGTATGTATAAATGGTTATAAAAATATTTTTTATATATTATTAATATAATAATCTGACTGCTGTTAATCAGTGCAAGTATTTCTCATTATACGGGTATAACGTACGTCTAACGTCAAAAGCTGCTGAGTGGTGGCATTACAATTTAGATATATAGCACTTAGATATATGAAATAAATGTACATAGTGGGAATATTGACGGTCGGAGTGACCAATAACAATTACCTATTTTCTACAATTGGGTATGTATACTGTGTTTGTTCAAGTACGGGTAGTACAATATGTCATTGTATTCTTGGTAATAAAGTCCTATAACAAAATTAAGTTTTATTTCTCATTTATTCTTTTCCCTAGAGTGTCATCATGTCCTTAGTGCTTACTTGGGATTCGTGGTTACATTTTGGCATGATAAAACAATCTTATACTAACTGTACACACATGTGCGGAGATATGATCAGTATACAACTCATTGTTGTCATTGTTGTGCATATCCCTCCGACTTCTTTCTGGTAAGAAGGTTCAGAAGTTTTGAAATATCTTGAATAATTATTACTTTCTGCTGAATGTTCATCTGCACACAAAATAATTCTGCACACAAAATTCCAAATACTTATTTATACGCCATGGACCAAGTATGTGGACAAATACCTGACAAATTAAATTTACGTTATGACGTTCCATTCATGAAGTTACTAATTTAAGTACATGAAACATTTCCGTTGATCCAAGTCTGTAATAGTTGTTGATTCGAAATTTGAGGAAATGTGGAAAATCATTGGAAAGACCTTTCTGTAAAAGGGATAGAATGAAATTCACAACAAAATGAATCATACTGATCAATCAATATGGTTAGCTTTACTGGGAGTTTAAGAGGGAGAGAGGAGAGTAAAGCCGTTTGGGATTTCAAGATAGGGTGAGAGCATTCTGCAGGATTACCCAATGACATTCCCTCAGTCCCTGCAGCAAACCAAAAGGACAAAAAGTGTCAATATGTACGAAAAATGTCAGACAAAAAGAAACCTTTTACCACAAACACCAATAATATGTATGTATTTGCTTTTTTCATCCCTTCCCTGTCCCTCGACTTCATCCAACTTTCCAAGTGATGTTTGCCCATGGCAAGATGCACACATGATAAGTATATATAAAAATGGAAGATACGGAAACTATACTGCGGAATTCTATGGGTTATTTCTAACCCCAGCTGTAAAAATCTGAAAACCCGTAGGAATTCTAGATAAATATCTTTTGATTCTTAACATGACTTGAAACTTTGCAAGATTGCAATATGGGATTGTACTATATAGATCTAGGGATAGTACGTGATGCATACACAAAATATTTCTTAGCATTTATATGTAGTAGTAGTTATTTCAGAATCTCTGGAATTCCCATTCTGGATCTCCTAGAAATGGATTTCATAAACTATATCTGTAGTTTCCGATTGTCTTATAAAAGTTCTCTCAATTTCACAACTATTTTAAAATTTCGTACAATGTGGTCCCTTGGTATTGGTTATTTCTCAATTGTTTCCATACGGCTGAAGTTCCTCAAATATAGCTATAACTTACTACAATTTACTTTGGCCCGCTGCTTTCCTACACAACCAACAACATTTTTAATTTTTAATGCATACCAAGAATAATTTGCTCATCATGCTTAGAATCTGCTCATCCACGAACTGATCTTCGTATTGTCTCACTGCAACAATTAATTTGAGGCAAAATCCGAAAAAGTCATGTAATCAGATGTGACTACATAACCATTTTATTCGAAACACACTGCTGCACTGAGGGTGAATTACAAAAAACGCAAATAATAAAATTAAAAGTCATAATTTTTTTAAATACACAAAAAATTCCGTCATGTTATCTTAATAAAATCTGATTTATTTACTAAATTATTTGCAATATTTTAATTTGTTTATAATTGAAAATGAAAGTTATCCACAAAAACTACTACCTAAGTATGTAGTAAAATAGTAAGTCTAAGTAAAAGTATACTTAAGCATGAGCACGGCACAATGAACGGAAACATTTCCCACGTAAGTAAACTGGGAAACATATCAGGAAAGTTATTTGGAACGGGGAAAGGACCACCATCTAAATCAGCTCCCAGATGCAATAGTGTCCCTCATCCCTGAACATTTCCCGGCGACATCTAATGCCCGAAATCAGGTTTAAAAATCCTGCAGTATTCCTTCCAGGACATGTATGTACTATTAACGTAGATGGCGAGAGGATCTTATCCTTTGCGGAAGTAATAAAGTATACGAATATTCTCGCTCTAGGAATAGAATTCGTATATATTAAAGATATTTGGGACACCTCTACAATTATATTTACAAACATTATTTAATTTATTTAAATCAGAATATCCTTATATATATGAACTATGAATTTTTATTCTTGGAATGGCCTAAAGGTAAAGGTTGTTGCCTCATCATCAATCATCGTAATCAGTAGTTGTAAATTATTATAGAAATTTATTTATTTAATTTCCTGTCATTGTCATATAGAGTGTATAAATTCGCGACTTCACTGATTGTGAGTGAGGAGCTCCCACCTCTCCGGCTCAAAAGGTAAATAAATATATTTTTTTAATATTATTTATTTATATCGCTGCTCTTGAACTAAGTGATAATAGCATATATGTGGAAAATAAATCAATAAACTCATAAGCTACATTAAATTAATGCATGAAACCGCAAAACGTGCAAATTTACATAGTTATATATAACTTTTGTCATGCAATTTTTAACGTCATTTATTAATCGTTTTGTTTGTGTTTTCACAGAGAGGAAGCATATATCGTATGCGTGGGTGTATGTACATGAAAATGTTTGCTTTATTGGTGCTAACAATAAGGAGGAACTTTTAATATAAACGTAATTTATTATTACTTATTGCTCATCAGCGATTAGTCTTTCATAGTCTTGCCATTATTTATTGGTAGCAAGTGCAGTACGGAAGTAAATTCATTTTGTAAAAAAGGTAAATTCTTGTTAATTAAAAAATACGTTGTTTTTCGTTTTTCAAAATTCTAATTGATTTAAAAAAATTTGAATTAAGTTAAAAATTACAGAAAAATTATTTTTTATTTTAAAATAAGTTCTTAAATTAAAAGTAATTATTTTTTATTTTAAAATAAGTTCTTAAATTAAAAGTAATTATTTTTTATTTTTAAAACTAAGTTCTTAAATTAAAAGTAATTATTTTTTATTTTTAAAACTAAGTTCTTAAATTAAAAGTAATTATTTTTATTTTTAAATAAGTGTTTATTGTATAATAAAGAAGTATTTCAGTAAGTTGTATACTATTAAATTTATTGTTTATTTTTCATACAGCTATTTGTTTTGTCTGCACTTGAGCGTATTTTTTGTATTGAGATATGTAGGATGTTTATTGAAGCAAAACAATAATAATTAATTATTATTGTTGACAAACTATTAATGTGTATGCTCCGATTTTTAGATTAACGGTGCGGCCTTTCCGTGGAATCTGTGCTAAAAGTGCGGGGCAGAAGATTACGGTGAGTGTTACAAAATAAAAATATATGAAAGGGTTGTAATTTTGTCTTAAATAATTATAATTACAATGATGAATTTGGCGATTGGAATGGGATAATAGCTGGGAAGATATGAATTATATTATTTAATAGTAGCACTCGTATATATGTATTATATGTAGAGATTAATTATTCTCAAAGGTGAATCTTGATTGTTATTCCTGAATGCTTTGCAGGATTATACCAGAAGTGCTGGCACAATGTTTTGGTTAATGAAACGGATTGGAATTCGTCAGAGCAGTTTACGATTGAATGACATTATTTTCCATCAGAAATACTCGCGACAAGTGTTATGCCGGTCATTGGGGATTCATTCGTGTGAAATATTGAATAGTCGGCAATCAGTGTTGACACATGAACATGGAGCTCCTCGCCAAGTTATTGGCTTCATGGATGTGCCTTCACAAGGGAAACAATTTTCTACGTCAACAAGCCATATGGGTGCTGAAAATCAGGGTTTTGGATCACTTGATGATAAATCAACTGTAAAAACGGATTTGTTACAGAAATTTTTAAAGTGTTTGACCATTGCTGGAATACTGACATGCCTTTACGAGTTGAAGCAGTAAGTTTTTCAGTATAAAAATGACGATTTTGCAATTTGTATTATGTACTATTTGTATGATTGGGTATTTGATGTTGATGAATGAGTTTTTATTTTATTAAAATACATAATGTTCTTATAATATTATAGTTTTTATTATAATGTATATGTTCACAATGAATTTACAGTTTGTGGAACTCGTCATTATTACTGCAATACATCCCTGTCGTTGAGGCAAAAAGCGCTCAATCGGAGAAAGAGGTGGTAGCTGAGGAAGATGGTACAGTTGCGGAGGAAAATGACGATAAAAAATCCAAAGCATCAAAAGTCGGCTTTCGTGATCGCAAAGTATTTGAGTTTTATTACTGTCATAATTTTTTACATTTATTCACGGGATTATGAACAATCCGTACGCAATTTGTTTCGTACATGTTGTATAAGAGTCATGTTCTACATTTTAGATAATTGAATACGAGAATCGGATCAGACAATATTCTACTCCAGATAAAACTTTTCGATATTTTGCAACCTTGCAAGTCGTTCACCCTAATGGAGAAAATGAGATCTTCATGACTCCAGATGATTTCTTACGTTCAATCACTCCTGGAATAAAGCAGCCTGATGGTAATATTTTAAATTTAAAGTTTCACCTTGAAATGTATTCAAAGTTTTAAAACATTTTGGTAGAAATTGTTCGAAATTATAAAATTAATATACTTTGCAGGTCTTGGCTTGGATCAATTTAAGCGATACGACCCTAAGGTAAGATATTGAAAGATATATAATCTCCATATTTTTAGGTTGGACGAGTCCTGGTGTCATACGCTATCTAGGGTAACTAGAGATTCTATTCACATGTAATAAATTTAAATATTCTATTCATGAGGGATTGATTTGATTCGGTGAATAATAATAATTAAATGACACTAATACCAATACTATGTCGATGGGCTCAGCTATCGTAACCATTGGGAAATTTTTAGTACTCAACAGGCCTATATTTCGTTGCAATTTTTCCGTATCTTTTTGTTTGAAAAGCTTTTTGATGGTGTTTACATTATGAACTTCATGTACTATTTATGTGTTCGATGTGAAGCATGTGATGTTTAATTATGATCTAGTTAAATAAGATTTGCGGCTCTGGATCATTTTGTTAAGAAAGTCTTACTTTACAGAAGGTGGGGCGTGATGCTTTACCCTAGTCCTTATATCTTCTTGACAGACTCTCATTTATGGAGTCAAAGTTTGCACATACAAGTGACATATTTCTCACCCCTTGTGCAAAAATTGAAATTTTTCGAGCTGCTGTATATTTTTAAAAAATGTAATATTAACTTTAAAAAGTATGACAGGACAAAATTTAGGTTCCAAATCTTAAATATAGGAATGTGGTTAAAACGTTCGAGATGTCTCAAAAAATTTATTAAAAAATTACTTAATAATATTTAATACCTAACTAAAAATAGTAATTAAACGTGTGTCGAAACGTCCCACCCTCTGTAGTAGCTCGTCTGCGATGTGATATGAATTTGTACGTACTCTCAAAATGACGCTTCGAAGTATCTCCATATAGATAGCCTAAGACACCGGTACCTGTTTTTGGCATTTAATCTGTTGCGAAAATCAATCTGTAATCGTGGTGCTATATTCAAACGAAACTTAATATTCATCCTCTTGTATCCTACCGTTATGTACTTCTACTGTATGTGTGTACAATCCACTCCTACTCATCTTGGTCGATCTTTGTCTTTCAGACTTATGGGGAGGTAATCTCTCTAGAGTTCATTCTATCTCTTTGCACCTCACTCGAATTTTTTGCACTCAGTTCTCAATTTTTGATTTTTGATGAGTATGTTTCAATAATTTCAATTCGAATGTTTTGTGCATGTAGACAATGTTTTTCCCTTCTCAAAATCCAGTATATATTTATTTTATATATCCACGCACTGCTGTAATTCTTCTTCAACTACAGAAACTCACTTTCACCACACTTTTTGAAGAACATTGTTTGTTTATGATCGATATTAAATATGTATGCGTTATGAACTGTCTACTGCCTTCATTATTAGCTATTTGCATCCTGTTTTAGTTGATACACTTGTCTTTAATTACTGGTACAAGTGCGGGCAATTGTTGTAGCGTTTCTATTTAAATCATTTCGTTCTATATAAGCTTGATCCGTCGGAGTGCTGTTCCGTTGTTGTATTTTTAATCAGCATTGCTAAGCGGTTTTAGTTAATTACCAAATAATAGAGTTAGTAATGTTACATAGACTTGGTATAGAGCTTGACTTGGTTTTTAGTACTTTTAACTACATGGGAAATCTAAAAAATTTAAGGGGGAGGTACCAGTATTGTAGGTTTTTAGTGACTATGTATATGCATTCAGTAAATTTATTTCCCGTCAATTTTTTCTAATTTTGCATTTTGAAATTCATTAATGAATGAAACAGGTTGAATTATTAGTTAGTTTAGATAAATACAGTTATACATAGGGAGTAGCAGTTTTCCACAAATATTGCATTACTTTCACCGTCGTGGTTGTGAATAAAATATTTTTCTCACTGGTTCACGGTTATTACCACATGCCACACTAGAATGTTATCACAACAAAATTTACTTCTGCTTTAGGTGGTATAATGTTATTTAAGTTGTAATAAGGGAAATTATGTCAATTAATTCATATTGTCAAAATTTACTTTTTAGCAATATTGAATGAATGCGCTAATATTACCACTTTTCACCTACAGTGAAAGCAGTCATTTTTGATGTGATATCGTCACAATTGTATAAAATACACAATTTCCAACTTGGTCATATTGTAAATGTCATGTGCATGCAGGAAGTATTGTATGATAGTTTTAACATACTTAGCTCAAAATTTGTACTCACTTGTTGTATGTGTCACAATGATTTTACTGTGTTGTGTCAGATGATGGTATTGTTAATGAAACTAATTCGGATATTGTATAATGATCATTCATATATATAGCTGGCTGGAAAATTGGAGTTGGAACTTGATCCTGACAGCATATTTTACAAACTTGGGAGTGCTGGTCTTATATCGTTTTCAGATTACATCTTCCTCCTTACTGTTTTATCCAGTAATAATTTCGTTCCAATAATGCTATTCATTATCCATTCTCCAATATGAATATATAATCATTCTTTAATAACATGATACAATGAAAATAAATCTTTACCCATCTTATTTACAGCGTCTAGACGACACTTTGAGATTGCCTTTCGTATGTTTGATTTGAACGGGGACGGTGATGTTGATAATGAAGAGTTCGAGAAAGTCACAGCTCTGATTCGGCAGCGGGTTAGTATTGGGTCCAGACATCGTGATCATGCTGTAGCTGGAAATACTTTTAAGGTATGCATACGTACTAACTACATGTTTCATTTCATGGTTTGCTATTTGCTTGTTAATGACAAGTTTTGTTTAAATATTAAAACGTCTGTCTTATTTATTTTCACAGGGCATGAACTCAGCTTTAAGCTGTTATTTTTTCGGATCCGGCAGGAAGGAAAAATTAACGATAGAGAAGTTTTTAGAATTTCAACAGCATCTTCAGACGGAAATTCTAAATTTGGAGTTTCGAAGAAAAAATCCAAATGAAAATCACACGATTAGTGAGAGTGATTTTGCGGAGTTATTATTAGCTTATGCGGGATATCCCCCAAAAAGGAAAGCCCGCATGCTTAAAAGGGTCAAGAGAAAGTACGCACGATTCTAATTCAAATTTTATTCGTTGGCCTAACGTTTGCTTCTCACAGTCGTTGTATTGAAGAAAACATATTACGGTTTCATATTCATAATTTTTCTCGTACTATAGATGCAAGGACACTGAATATTCTACGGGGATCTCACTGAATGACTATCTTCAGTTTTTTCACCTACTTAGCAGTATTAACGATGTCGACGTTGCCCTGACATTCTACCATATTGCTGGAGCCGCAATTGACCAAAGTAAGCAATTTAGAGCCTATATGAAGATTGTATACAAATTTTTAAACGAGGAGGTGTCTGAAGTAGTTTGACTAACAATGAGGTTATATGTTATGTAATTGTATATTAATTCCTTATTAATTCTGTTATAATTATAGCAACTCTGAAACATGTTGCAAGAACTGTAGCCCATGTTGAACTTTCTGATCATGTGATTGATGTTGTCTTCACTTTGTTCGACGAAAACCGTGAGTCTAACGAAACAATGCAAAATGTCAACATTCTTTTGTAAAGAATGTTTAATTCATATTTATTTTTTATTTATTTTTGCTGCAGAGGATGGTCAATTGAGCAACCGCGAGTTTGTTGCCGTGATGAAGAACCGTTTGATGAGAGGTCTAGAGAAACCTAAAGATACCGGATTTTTTAAGCTCCTGCGATCTTTAGGTAGATGTGCTAAAGAGTCATTACCAGCTGTGTAGGCAGACTGTCACTTCATAATAATTATTCTGGTCATGTTGCACAAGTCATTGTTGTTTTTCCTACATATTTCTATTTGTCATGGTGCATGGATAAATTAACACATATGTACCCGTCTTCATTCCTGTGATTTTTAGTAATAATTAAGAATATATTGAAAGTTGTTGTGAAATGCCAGATATGTTATCCTAGTTTACACTTCTAACGGATTTGATGTGTTGATCACTATTATTTTAAGAGCGCTTTTGTTAGTTATGTTGTGCCATTTCATTTACCGCCGAAATTATGAACGTATTCAATAAACGATTTACAATGTTTCGCTTGAATTCGGAGAAAGCAAAGATCACACCTTGTGAATATCATTTTTTTGCAGACCATAAACAAACCACCCATCTACTTTTCGCATATCCCATCCCTACCAACGCTTAGTAAATGGCTCAAGGAAAAGCTAATAATAGCAATAGCATATAACTTGTTAAATAATGCACAGTTGCGGTTTTCCTAACCGTCATACTACACGTCCCATTTCGATTTAGTGTGAAAGAGCATCATACGACAGCAATTTTAAAAACAATAAGTATTATTAGAAGTGCAAGTGTAGTCATGTATGATATGCGTCAACGCCAAAACAAACTTATAAAAGACAAATTTACTTGCAATGAAGTAGCACAAAGAATTTGCTTAACTGCCATATATAACAAAGTTTATTTACAGTGATCCAAATTTTAAAATATTTAAAGTCTACAAAACTAAAATGGGATGAATTATCCGAGATTTACATTCTACATACGTACACAACCTACATCCGACAGCATGCAGATCCTGACAGGAACCTCGCATAATACGTCAAATTCATTTATATGACAATAAGTTACATAAAACACACTTAACACCCATAAATATAATGTAAAACATTTACCACGCGATTACTTTGCTTTGGTGATCATAAAGTAACTCAATCTTGATATGAAAAAGAGGTAAAACTAATTCAACAAAGACCTGAATATTTCATTAATTTTATAAAAAATTAGCAGGTACAAAAACATTTACCACAATACGAAATCCTTATTTCTAACTTAAACAAATTCGAATTAACCAACACTCATTCTTAGGTATAGATTCCGAATTCCGGAAAAGCACAATTACATTTCTCACGAGTTACAACATACATTTTGAATGAAAACACTACAATTTGGATAAGCTATCAGATATGGAGTTTATGTTGAATTTTACTACAATTCAATCCTACGAAATGAAACAAAACTGAAATTGTCAAATCTTCGTTGTAATTTGGAACGGGTTTTCTGTGGTAATGATGAAGGTGATGGAAGATTGGATTTTAGTAAGTCAATGACCCAGAAACATACCTAACAATGACCACCCAATGATACTGAACTGTGAGCACACTCAGCTCATATGCTCAATGTTGTAGCATGCTGACAATTAATAGTACATGCTTGATTAACCACCGGGAATGTAGGGACCTAAATTTAAATAGATATGACATACATGTTCAAGCAAATTTCTTTCCTTCAAATCGAACATTCGAAATTGCACGGGTTAATTAAATCATACAATGTTTTACAGAGTCATGGCATTAATCTAGAACTACACGAAAATACGTATCGTGTTGTTAACGAATCCATATGCGTCATCCAAATAATTACTTCTAATGACTTCAACTGAATAAAGTCCGAATCTCGTTCCTGCAAGCTAAAACTGTTTTTCATCATTCAGCAATGTGAATCTCAAATTTCGTGACATATAAAATAAATTAGAAACTAACTTTCAGCAACCACAATAAGTCACAATAAAAGTACAAACATCGAACGCACATTTTTAAAACCTATCTACAGATTCTGCTGAGGCTTCTTGTTTACTAGTCTCCTGTTTATTTCTTTCGGATTTCACCATATAAATGAAATAAGTTACTGTTTCCTTTTCGGCGACCTGGATCGACTTGAAATGACGTTGGAGCACCTAAAAAGGAAAATAATTTTCAAATCTATTCTCACCATAGGAAAATTATCTGACAATATAAAAAAACATAAGACTTATATGCAATGTACAATATTATGACTATTTACTGATCAATAAATTTACAATTTAAAATAAATCAAATGTGTCCTTACATCTGCAAGCTGTGCTTTGTTCAATCCCGGTCTGGTTGGTATTTTGTAATGTTTTTTGTATCTCCTGAGGGTATTAACTTGCAACTGGTAAAGATCAACTTCGGGGACATCTTGCTCCATATCTAACATTTCGTCTTCAGAATCTCGCTTTTGCCGTGCTCTGGCGCTTTGAATAATCATCTTGTGGTGATCACAAATGTAAATATGCTGCGCCTATAATCATCAAAATTCAGAAACATATTATACAGTACCAAAACCAGTCTAACTAATCTTATTCTATACAATTAAATGCACATGAAAATATTTACATTGGTATCAATTTCGAGCCGCAATCTTTTATAGTAGACAGTTTTCTGAATGCGCTTGCTGTAGCTAGCATTCCCAGCTGTTCTGTGACACCGTCTCCCGTCATCAATTAAACAACACGTTTGACCCCTAGCGTTTGATTGACTGTTTCCGAATCCGGACAAACCGGTCTGATTTTGGTTGCTGCCTACGCTGCTCGAAGATCCAGAATTTGCCCCGGAATTATTGCTGTAGCTGTATGACAAATTTGCAGTAGGTTTGCTATTGAAATCGTCGTAGTCATCTTCGCTTTGGTAACTTCCTCCCCCTAGACCATTCATATTTCGTTGGTAAAAATTTTAAATCGCAGTAGTCAATTGAACTTAAAAATTGAGCATTTGCTCCACTAGCAAGTTTTCTAATCCCTAAAAATTGCTTTTCAACACTTAGCTGATACACTCAATTTAATTCATATCACTTATTTATCAACCTTGTCTTATTTGGCCTCGGAAACTATATTCACACTAATTAGGATTCACAAAATTTCTTGTAAATAAATTTCTGTGTAATCCCCAGTCCCCAAATAAGGCTTTATATGTTGGCTCAATGTAGATTAAATTGGCAACTAGATCAATAATAGCGTAGAATATTTATATTTATAAGGTTTTTTGCTACCGAAAATTTTGAAATTGCGTTCAATATAGAATTTAACTGATAATAATCCAGGAGTAAAATTTGATTAACAACTTGTCGAGAAGCTGAAACTTGAATGAATCAGATGTGAACAGAAGCAAGCACCTACCAGCTTTACGTCAATATGTACTACATAAGCTTCAAGTCCCGCTTGTGACTCGTATGTGTTGTTTGGCATTTGGGGCAACCTTGTTGTATCCCTCATTCTTCGTACATGCATACCTACAGAGTACAGAAATCCACCAGCATTCTTCTCCCAGTCTCTAAATAACCTATATGGGAAACAACATTTACTGTCAAACTTGCTATAGGGATAAATGGAATATGAAATTTCCAATGCCATTTAAATTGCAAACTTAACCTTTCTAATTGTAAGCATTGGGTAAGACTCTTTCTATTCTAGAATCAGCAGAATCCCTCGCTGAAGAGCGTTGTCAAAATATTACACGAAGATGCATCAACCACATGTGAGTGCACATTCAGAGCCAGTATATTCGTCCGTACTTTCTGTATATGTCAATCCCTGGTAATTGCAAAAATAAAACAATGTGCATGTCATATGGAAATACACTGATGTTTCAAGCACAAGTACACTTACCATAACACGACTTATCATGGTTTCTCAAACACTGCAATCCTTCCCACTCGTACTTATATTCAAGCAAATTGCATTGTTTGTCTGACTAAACCTATGCAATATTATTGACAGTATGGCCAACGTCGTAATATCAGGTTCCAATTCCAAGTTCCGTCAAAATATTCCATCCGCGAGCAACATTTGCGCTCACATGACTGATCCGTCCGGCAAGCATTTCTGATAATTATAAAAGTAAATTATGATAAATTAAATGATATTTGTGTGTCATAAGTACCACTCTTCAAGACATAAAACTTATATCCCGCATAGTTATGCCAGGGCTACATTTGAGATTTGTCGTCTACAACGAACTCCAACCCACAATACTATCTCTAAAATCTATCTCTATCTGCTCAAAATGCACAAACAATCATTTATTTACTTTAGATACGCCTACAAACAACAACAATTTGTTACAAGGCCCGGTGACTGCAGGCGTAAATATAAAATATACCATAAATATAAAACTTTACATTTACAAATGGTACAAAAAAGTTGTTTCAATTGACAAAGTACAATAATTATTTTAATTTCTTTACAATACTATTCCCGGAAAACTCACCTAATCATTTTAATTTAAGAACATTATTATATAGTAGGTATAAACAATTACAATGACTACCAAGTTTACATTAAAATTTAATTATTATTAATTACACCCGCTCCTGATTATACTCCTAACTTCATATTAACCCATCCCATGCTCGTCAAAACGTCTACATAATCATCAAAACTTCGAAATCCAGCATTCCTCGCCTCCAACTTTGGAATGTCAATATTACTAACGGTTGACACTGCAACATCAAAGATTTAATCTATTAAAAATATGTCATTTAAGCCATAATTACACCACCTAAATAGGTAATATCACATTCTACTACCATTTCATTTCATCATACCTTTGATATTAAATCCTGGCGAAACAGACGACGCGACGGCAGGAATTATTATAATAGTAATAAAAGCCATCATCCCCTGTAAGTCAGTTATAAAATACAAGCGAATTATTAATTTATAAACAACATACACGACAAACAATTCTACAAATATATACTCAAAAAACCATAAACCATGTTTGGATAATTTAGTCATTTAAAAAAATATAATAAACATTTTTTTAATTTAATCTTTTTAAATATTAATAATTTTAATTTAGTGATTTTAATTCAATTTTTTAATATAGCGATTTTAATTCAATTTTTTAAGTTAGCGACTTTAATTCATTTTTTTAATTTAGCGATTTTAATTTAATTTAAATTTTCATTCATTAATTTCAATTTAATTGAATAATTAATATTTATTCCAAATACTAATTAAAATAAAATCCTCCCAGAAAGTGCGCAGTGCACAGCCCAAAAAACGAAATGCGTAATAAGTCAAAGCTTCTGATGACAAAATTAAGCAAAAACAGCAAGCAAAATTCCAATTAATTCTGAACTAAACTTTTTAAAATTATTTCCGTCAAATAACAAATAAATTAATTAATGCATTAATTAAAAAACTATGATTCGCCCCAAGAAAAACGTTCCAAAACCCAAAAGGCAAAATCCAGGAGCGACGTTGGCCGATGTGTATTGAAAAGCATTAAGGAAGCCAAGAACGCGTGGCAACTTTCGTTTGCTCCAGAGACAAAAAAAACAGAAACAGAAAATATAGAAATAGACAAATGATTCCCCGCCAAAACTAAATCCTGACGGACCAATGAGGGAAGGCGCGGAGGACTAGAGCTCCCGAGCCGCTGGATGTCCTCAGCATGGAAATTCCTGACTGGGGCAAAAGCATGGGAAGGATTCCCCAAGCATTTCAAGGAGCGCAGCTCCACCTTTCCAATGGCGGGACAAAGGGAAATCAGGACGACGGCCATTGCAATCCTGTGAACGAGAGAAGAGCCGTCCGTCCGTATTGTCGGCACATTTCCGAACACGCAGTCTTCTCAATTCAGCAAAGATACCTTGTGTGTTAGCTGGACGGCAGCGTGTTTGTCATTTCCAAAAAATACTTTTTTGAAAAAAGTAAGTTCCGATTCTTAATTATTCAATATAAATTTAATTCATGAATAATCCTCAAAATTTTGATTCTTTGGGTGAAGCATTTTTTAAATTATTCGGATTGTGGGACGAATTGTGTAATGATTTGGGAATCAGATTTTGAGGATGGTGTGGATTTTTATCGCAGATGGATTTGGAGTTTCTAATTATTTGGGATTATTCTGGAAGTTATTCAAGAGATTTTTGGGGGAATTTTTGTTTGGAGTGATCATGGATATTTATTTGGAATTTTTGCTTCGGATTATTTGGAGTTTTTGTTAGGGATAATGGGGAATTGTGGTTAGAAATATGGAATATTTATTTGAAATAATGTTTAAGAGTATTTGGAATTTTTACTTGGATTTTATAATTGGGATAATCTGGAATTCAGACTGGAATCATGAGGAGGATTTGGAAGGTTGAATTAAAAGTTGAAGGAGGATTTAATGAAATGTGTCTCTATTGCAGATGGGTAAGCAAAAGGGAGAGAAGAGGAAATCGGCGATCAACGAGGTCCTCAGCCGGGTGTACACAGTCAACCTGCACAAGAGGCTCCATGGCATTCGTTTTAAGAGACGTGCCCCTCGCGCCGTCACCGAAATCCGTAAATTTGCCATGCAGCAAATGGGAACCCCTGATGTGCGAATTGACGAGAGCGTAAACAAGAAAGTTTGGTCTAAGGGAGTGAGGTAATAATGATTTTTGTGGTGGTTGGAATGATGAATTATCTTTAAAGAAATTTTTTTAGAGTATGTTTGGAGGTTTTATCGTGGTTTTAAATCCGATTAATTAAAGGCGATTATTTGATGATGATGGGATCCATCCTTGGTCGATGGGTTCCATGCTGCATGGATGAGTGCTAGGAATTTTGATGGTGAGGAATATGTGATTTAATGAAACGGAAATTTAATGGGTGTCATTTTTTATAAATTAATAGGAACGTCCCTTTCCGTTTGCGAATCAAGTTGGAGCGAAGGAGAAACGATGATGAAGATTCAGTCCACAAGTTGTACACCATCGTGACCTACGTTCATGTTGAAAATTACAAAGGTCTTAGCACTTTAAATGCTGAATCTAAGTAAAGGAGCGAGTGATTCCTGATTAATATTCGATACAATAAAGATTTACATTTAAAGGAGATCCGTATGTTGTTTTTGCTTTATTTCTTATTAATTTACTTAACTCATGGTCATTGTTTTGTATATCTATATAGAATGCCGGTCGACATACTGTTTAAGGCCTCAAGTAGTTATTTTTTATTATGTACATTGCGAATTACATCTGTAAGGGCGAATAGTTTATTTTGGCAAAATATTTTTGTCGTTGCAACTATGTGTATTGTTCGAGTGCGTCGTCGTAATCGCATAATAGTTTTTTGTCTGAGCTTTTACGTGGAGGAAACATTAGGACGTAAGTCTGGAGACTGAAAGACACGTTTTCCGGCGATCCAAGTTGATATTACATCTAACGATTCGGGCATAAGCATTGTAAAATCTGCGTCCGTTCCGAAGTTTAAAGTTCCTTTCTTATCCTGTATTCCCATTAAAGTGGCAGGATGTAAAGTGGCCGCCTCCAGGGCCTCAACTAAAGTACACTCTGTAGATAACAGGAATGGATTAGCATATTTGCTACATCACATCATTGTTAAGTACATTCACCAAACATTAATGTTTACCTGTAGTTTTCCAAAAGTAGGTGATACAAGATTTCATGTCAGCATTACCACCAGCAAGAGTGTTGGTCCCATGTAGAGTACAGCGAATTCCTGTTACCTCAATCGTCTGATGTCCCAGATGATGTATACCATCGGACAATCCGAGGGCCGAACAAGCGTCCGTAACCAACACAATTCCTGTTATTACATTGAATAATGTTACATTACGTACAAGATACAATTAGTATGTATTTTGCATATTGAACATCTCGCTCGAAGGTAGAGAATTTATATAACTGAACAGCATCATTAGAGTTCCCAAAAACTAAAAACTCACCCTTTGGATAAGCTCGATAAGCTATCCGCGTCGTGGACGAGTGGGTGTGTATTCCATCTGCAATAAGTCCGTAGTAAATCGTTTTCTCAGGTGGAATCTGATCCGAGGCTAAAAGCCCCACTAATCCCGGATCTCGATGATGAAACTGTAATTTATATACATATTGCACATAAGAAGTTGGACTAAACAATATACCAAATTACTGCTAATCCAGTATGCTACATGGTTGAAGTAACAACTCGGAATCATTTTCTTGAAATCTTACAGGGAGCATGGCATTAAAAAGATGTGTGATAAATGAAGCTCCATTCCTCACTGCTTCCTCGCCATCCGCTATACTTGCCATGGAATGACCTGAATTAAAATTATTTTACCAAATAATAAAAGATTTTATTACTAGCAGATTTGTCTATATCTGCTTATATGTATGATGAAGTTCTTTGTAAATTTACCAACTGAAACTACTATCCCCCTTTGGGACAATTCTTTGCATACGGCAAACGCATTCTTCAATTCGGGAGCCAGCGTAATAATAGCTACGGCATCCAGGTGCTGGTAAACGTCCAGGATGGATTGGATTCCCTGGGTAATTTATTACAGAGATTTTGAGTGACGCTATTAGCATTCATTGATGAAGTATACACATATTTTATATGTCTACCTTATACTTGTATACTAAATCTAAACTTGTATAATACAACTTTGGCTTCCAGCATCTATTGTGTTAAACTAGATAAATAGAGTTGCTTCACAGGAAATACTTACGTTGTCAAGCTTCTGCAAAACCTCAGAGTCGTGAGCCCCTTTCTTACCCGGACTAATAAAAGGACCCTCGACATGAGCTCCTAAAACTTCCGCTCCATGAGGCCCGCCTGGTTTTTTACCGAGGAACGGAAGTGCCTAAATTTTGCAAAAAGTATTACACCATTTATATATGAACGTCAAATGGTATAATATAAGATTAGACTATACACATTATATTTTGTACACGTGTATATATGTGTCTCTCTTTGTATATATATGGAGCAAGTTACATATTCCATCTGTCTGTTCTATGCAACGAGCACGTTGCTAAATTTTGTAGTCCACAGAACCTGCAAGCATAAGTTATGCAACATACTAACAATAAGTACATAACAACTCCTACAGCTTCTGCAAATGTCTGAATTCACCGGATTCAGCAACCCAATGACGTATTTTGGTTATTACAGATGCATAGTAATAGAAGCTTTGAGTAATAATAACAGACATGGTGACAACTCTCAATAAGATAGCAGATCTATAGATAGTCCATTTATACATGTAAAAGTTCTTACTTTATGATAAACTTCTTTACGCGAAGACACTAATGTTGGACAGAACGAAGTGACTCCGTGAGCTAGGATACCTTGAGCCACTTTCTCCACAGCATCTCCAATTATATCAATGTCATAGGAAAAGTCAACTCCAAAGCCTCCTGTATGTGTACAAAGAGCAGGGTTTAAACTTATTATATCATTTTAATAGTTCGGATAGATAGATTAGTTTAAGTTACAAGATACGACGAATTTGAGGTACCACAAGACCATTATCCATCCATTCAAGATTAATTCATATTCAAGTTCAGAACTTTATCTGGTCCATATCTTCCAGACATGAATATTGTGTGCTCTTATGTATAAATGTAAATGCTATATAGTTATATTTCCTTACGGTCATGGCCGTTCTGGCAACGCAAAAAGTGAACCATTTGTAGTACATAAAGAGATATCTTTGACGAAATACATATCTCTGCCTCTATGTGTATACATTGCCTATGTACATATAATTGTTTCGATGTTTAAATAATATTCCAATCTGTTTTTAGATAAAGTTCACTCTAATAGTTCAGTTGTTAATTCTGTATGCGTTTCTCGTTGTAATATATGTAGTAAAGACATTTTTCCCAAGGGACTGAAATCAATATATTAATGGTTATAATAATCACGTTTTGACGCATTGTGGTTTACATCCTCAGCGTGATCCAATTTTTTCGCGTAACATGCTTCAATCAAATTATACACAGGGGGGAATTTGTGCCCAGATATGTATCAAATTTTTATGTATGCATTTAAAATAATCAGACTTTTATATAATCGCGTCATGGTAAATCAAATTCATGCATGTTCATATAAGTGCTAATAGCTTTAAATGTCAATATTCCTATACTTGCACTGCACGTTACCTGGAAACAATAATGCCTTTTAATTTTTTTATGCTTGTGCGTTGTGGTTAAAACATGATATAATAGGCTAAATAATGGGTTTCGAAAGATATTGTTTACTAAATAAGATTGCACATGGCAAAGGTAATTTTTGTCACAATCGCCACCCACGGGACAAAAATCCGATGAGTGCTAAATCCTGTATGGTCTCAATTAAATGGTTTCTGATACTTTGCCTCGTAATATTTCCAAGAAATAACTTCAATAACGGAAGTCAGCCGTCTAAAGTCTCAACTGCGGCCAGTCATTTCCCAACTTTTAATCCGTCTCAGAAGATATAATATGGGCTACTTGAGAACATGGCAGGATTTCACACACATGATGTACATATATGTGTAATATCCATTATCCATAAAATGGTGTCACCACCGTCTACTTTTTATTACCAATAAGCTACTTGTCATAGGAGTAGCATAATGTTTCTTTACAGTAAGAAAATGAGCAATACAAGTTAAAATATTTTATTATTTTATATTTCACAATATCACCTACCATTTAGCTGGACATCAATGAAGCCCGCGGAGATGAGTGCACCTTCGCAATCAATAACTTTATCTGGAAGTATTCTCTCCGTATAAAATAATATTTCGGGATCAATAATTTTCCCATCTTGAACCCATAAATCATCCCTAATAATACGATGATTTCGCAAAAGAGAGCAGTTGGTGAATTTCACAATGGGCTCATGAGTCCCTCCTTCTTGGGACACATTTCCCGAAGAAAGTTCACAACTACCGCTCTTCTTAGACATCACTAAAAACCCCCGAATTTCCTTTCGCTGTCTGTAATATATAGTCCCCTATATATACTTATTTACGTACTTCCGCTTCTGTACTTTAGCCACCGAAACTTCTTCCACTGCGTGTGTATTACGTATCTATATAAGTATACTCAAGCTTGGTTTTAGTATTTTTATATCTTGTTTAGTGAAGCGGTTACCCTATATAATATAAGGTTAAATATGTTATTCCATAATAATAGCGTGGTTTGAAGTTATACACTTTTGTACTGTTTACAATGAAAAGTATTCTGTAATAATTAAAAGGAGAATGAGCACTGCTGTCTAAAGGCTAAGTATACGACATGAATGATAGCGTGCAAATGAACTGTATTCTATTGGAACAGTTGGTTTAGGACGATTGGACAAGTTAAAAGTGTGGCTTGTCTAAATGAACGGTTTTAAGTATACGATAGTAGGTTACACAGTATAGTTTTAGATTGGACGTAATATTAAGACATGTTAGTGAAAGATGAAAGAGCGATCCAGATAATATGTCAGCCAATAGAATTATTATAATAATAATTATAAGTATACAATTAATATTGTATAAACAGGTTTTATGTTTCATATTTAATAACATCACTCCTCACTCCTCATATGCAAAGATAATAGAGGCGGCTACGAACAAACAATTGCTGATAGCGAAGATTAATCCAACTTATATATATCCATACATATTTACTTAAAACTGGGTTGTAAGCAGGACGGCAGTATCATTAAAAAAACTTAGCAGAATAAATTGATGCGTTAAGTTCTTTAGCCATGTATTCCTTTTCTAAACATGTCCATTTCACCCTGCGTCCATTATTAGTGACTCTGATGCTATTTGGTTAAGCAGAAAACTGCTTACGAACGTGCAATCAGACTATATAATAGCGTTCCCATGGGATATGTCATCAATTGACAGCTTAATACGATCATATATATACTAGGACCATTTAACATGACTGCTTATCTGTTCATGTAGATAGTCAACTTGATGAAATGAAAGACACTACTGTTTACGTAACATGATTCATATGTTAGCAAAATATTAGGTTCTCAAGGCAGAAAGTGCAAGTTATAAAGGTGCAATGATATGAAAATACTGGACAAGTTACACGGATTTAAACAGTGTTTCAACTACCAAACTTTATTCTTTGATTTCAGTTTGAACTTTAATAATGTATGGATGTGTATAATGAAATCCACGATAAAGATTAGCAACTAACAGTTTCTCATGATACAATAATAATAATATTACCAATGAATAATTATCATCAAATACATGAAATATAGTATGTAATGCAGTCAATGTTCAAAATGTAAAATCCGAAAAATCATAGCTATAGATGATTAAATTAATCATATTATCAAATTATGTTTAGCGTTATGTACCACAACAACAAAGAAAAAAGAAGAAATAGTTCTGGTTCACAACATCAAACGTACTAAATTACGAAGAATACAACTTAAATTGTAAATATGTTATGTATTTTATACGTACAGTGTAGTATATTTAATAATAAAGACCTCTCATCTTCACATTCAATAATAACTGGAAAGGAGGGTCTAGTTCTGAGAGTTAGGAGGTAAACATCTCCACACTGAAATGATGCATATATATTTATATTATATATAGTATTTTACGGAATCGATGAAAAATAAACGCGCCCGGCCCGTATATTACAATGATTCCGTTTACTCGTCTTCATCATCATCCCCATCATCATCATCACCCTCGTCGTCATCATCATCCTGAGGTGCTGCTGCTGCATCGACCTTTCCACGCTTTTTGTACGCTGTCATTTCCTGTAAGGTAAAACAACCACATATATGAAAATACGAAAAGCAGTTTCACAATGTCTTGATAAGGGAAAAGAACATAAACAACATTATTAATAATAACATGATTATAATTTATTTATAATCAAAATTACTCACTCTTTCGTATCTGGCCTTATCCCTCTCAGCCATGGCTTCGTACTTCCTCTTGACTTCAGGATCAGCATCTGCCCAGAGACGTCCCAATTCTTTGGCAATTTCACCCACGCCATACTCAGGATTCATTCCCTTTACTTTTGGTCTTTCATCATTACAGAACCAGAAAAATGCCGATAATGACCTCTTGGGTGCATTGGGATCCTTGGTATGACGACGTTTCTTTCCTCGGCCCTTTTCACCTTTAGCAGGAACATAGTGTGCCATTTCCTGCTCGTACCGCTTTTTGTCACGGTCTGCCATTTCTTGAAAACGCTTCTTCTCTTTGTCAGACATGGTCTGAAATAAAATTAAACAAATCTTGCTAGTCAATTAATACCAATTATTTTGGGTTTTCAGCCCATACTTTTACGAAGCGATTCTTACCTTCCAGCGTTCAGCACATTTTCTTGAAAATTCGGAGAAAACCACACTCTCATCTGGATGTTTTTTCTTATGCTCCTCCCGGCATGTTTGTACGAAGAAAGCGTATGCGGTCATACGACCACGAGGTTTTGAATCGTTCTTTGATCTGGGCATCTTTAATCCGAATTATCTTCGGTTCTAAAAAAATTAAATAAAAAATTAAAACTCGGACTTTAACTACGTACTTCCGGCACACATAAACACCCTCAGCATACTTGGTCAACTCTTTCTATAGTAATTTCCTACACCGGTAATTACACACCAAGACAATTAAATTAATATCGTCCATAGACCCCATATATATCAACTCTATCAGCCATTGGTCTCTAAAATATTTTTAGCTACTCGAATAATTAAAGAACTATCACGAATCAGAATCAGAATCTGCTAATTCTATTCCAAAAATTTGAAATGCACTGAATTTCCTGAGAGCAAACTCTGGGGCCAATAAAACAGAAATGGTGAAAAACTTGGCGGGAAACGCTTGCCGATACCTTTCTCACTGTTCCAAATCCAAATGATGCAGCTAGCAATACTCACTCACAAAATTCAAAGCCCCTGCAGAACACTACATATGTACATAGGTAAGACCGAGATATTCGAGAGGGAAGCTACGTTTTAGCGAAAAACTTCTATTATCGCAAAATAAATTCCATCACTGTCTCCTCGCTCTCGGTAAAAGTAGAGTACCTCATCGTAGTCAAGTTTGCCAAAAATAGAAATAAACTTCTTAATTATATAGATAACAGATCGGGAAGTACACTCCGATAACATTTCTCGCCTATCCGCCTTCCTCAAAAAGCTATTTCACAACAAAATTCTCATTTATATTATCTCGCCAATATGTACTCCTCTATTAACCATTTATTCGGAACGTCAAGAGAAGCGGTAAATCTTAAGCTTACATAGCCGATAGTTAAGCCTACCTGTCAAGGTTGGTCAAACTCCCAAAAACTCTGTCCTACCTCTACAACACGCCAAAAATAAGCAAAAATCTTCCAGGAATGTCTCCGCAACAGACCTTCCGAACCGGCCTATCCAGCTTTAATGACCTACCCGATGAGGACAATCGGAAATCTTAGAAATTCACACAAAAACTAGAAGAAATATAGACTGCGTCAGCAAAATCTTGCATGGGGTTTGGCCAGCCCTGTCAAAACATTTGCGAAATTTCCTGAAATTCCTCTTGAAAAAATCCCTAACGGTGACACTTGAATTCCCTGGACGTCAGCTTAGAACAATCCCTTCCTTGCTGAACCAAAAACTACGCTAATCTCACCGAAATTACATCCGAATTCCACCCCAGAGTTTTGGCCAGGTATTTAAACTGCAAGCTGAACGGCACTATCTCCTCACAAAAATATACACTACAGTACAGAAATGGCTTCACAGGTATTCCCTATGGTGAAGATATGGAATGGAGAGCCAGACGGGAAAAATTCGTAGAAACTAAACGAAAATAGGAAGGTATATATTTTTGGGGTCAGAGAGGCCGTTGAAGAATTGATTTAACCGTAAAAAATTTAGTTGGAAAAAATTACCCAAAATTTCAAGTAGATATCAAGGGTGAAATTAATGGTAACTATGCACAATGTTAAACCAATGGAACAACGGTAAGAATCAATGTAAAGCAGTTCAGTTCCTACCACGCCATTACATATATTCCGTGAGAGGTACGCCTTTTGCCTTTACACTGTCTACAGTAAGTATTCCTCTACAGTAAAGTATTCCTGACTCCACAGTAAGTATTCCTTTCCTTTAAAGCCTTTCCATATATTGTACAGCCGAACCACAGCTCTCAGCTACCCGAGCTACGGCTACAGCTCTCTCACATACACATCATGGGCAATGCTATAGAATAGGAATAGAGGGTTTTAACACATCAAAGACATACTATTCCAACGCACAGGAACACACGTAACCTAAATGGCAATGGGGTTTTTGTACGTACTGCGCTCGCCTATCTAAAATGCTCCGGCTCTCCAACATGAAATACATGGAGGCTCTCCAACACCACCAAATACATGAAGGCTCTCTCCAACATGAAATACATGGAGCTTCTCTTTCTCTTATCCATCTGTCTCTATGGTAGTATGGTATGGCCCAGCAGCGTATCTGAATGCTCCGTCTCTAATGCTCGGGTTATAACGCTGCTCCCTTTAAAATACATGGGAGCCCAGAGAATACTCAGGAGCGGAAGAGCAGAACCTATATACAACCAAAAGCACAGCAATGAGGCAATATCCAACACAATATACACACAATCCACAATTTCCACAAACCGAAACGAAATACACACACACACATACTCCTTCACCAGAAAGAACCATCAACAGAAAAGAATCATATATACGAATTCGTAACACATCAAATCCAGAGAGCACCATCAATATACGACAAACACATCCAGCAAAATCATATCCAAACACCGACACAACCATCAACAGAAGCATACAAGAACACACACACACACACAGAAGACTCACAACCATACTACTCGCAAAAGCAATAACAAAAATATATGTAGCATAAAAATATATAGAAATGGTCCGTACAGAAATACATACGAAAACCGGAGTATACACGTACAAAAAAGACAAGTCCCACTGAACTAAAAGTGAAGCAGGAGCAGCAGCAGCAGCAAACGGACGGGAATACTCTTATTTTATATAGTACACGTAAATGGGAAAATTCACCTCCTGAAAAAATCAATATTGTGTAAAATTTCCAAATGACACCCCTATAATCCGAGATGACCAAAGTGTTTAAAAATGTTTTACCCACAATTCCTCCGAAAGACTTAAATATGAAAAAAGTCAAACTTACGAGAAAATCGATGATGAAAGTGACCAATATTTGTCCAAAAATCCAATGCTTTCCTAAGGAGAACTGCTAATGGAGTAGCGTCGTACTGCTCTCCGTATTTCTCTTACCGAACCCAGCAGTCACAGGCTCTTTTACCAAGGGGAGAAGCCAAGCTATAATTTTGTCAAGAGGGAAAAATATCAAATACAAACTCCCTCCTTATTCGCCTCGTTTTTTCCAGCCAATCCCCGTCAAGGGAAAGGCCCACTCCAAGGACCGTCCCGCCAATCCTGGAGCGGGATTCCCGGTGGCGCGAACGTACTTTTCAGCCCTGAATTAAGGCCCTGCATTCTGCTCCCCCTTTAAAATACACGTGCAAACTTCAACTATAGGCATCCTTCAACATTGACAGAATAATCACAATGTAAACTTATAGGGCAATGTTAAGGTATAGGGCAATGGAATGGCATAGGGCAATGTTAAGGTATAGAGGGCAATGAAAAGGTATACGGCAATGTATAGAAGACATGTAGTAGGACAACAATTTAAAAGGTAAAAAATTGTTGTTGTTTTGGGGCATCGTGAGATTTTGCGAATAAAAGCTTGACCGGGTCAAGGTTATTAATATTTTTAGGTCATGTTAGGTCAGGTCTTCGTCGGCCAAGTTTCAAAAAGTACCAACTTCTGTGTTGAAGGTATAGAAATTCGTACTTTGGGATTCTTCGTCGACGTTATGTTATATAAATGCCATAAATGCTATAATCTATAATGTTAATAAATGTTATCGCAAATAATCCCTTGTGTTTGGATTTATTTTGCATATTTATTTAATATTTAATAATTTATATCAGAGATTCCTCAAAGTTTGCATTTTTATTTTTATTTTACGCATTGATCATGTATTTGTATTACATACTTACATAAATAGGATATATAGGAATATAGGATGTTCATATTTGACAAAAAATTATTATTATTGTAAATTGTGAAATATATTGTATTGAGTATTGGTATTTATTAATTATGGGAAATGTTTGTTGAAAAGTATAAAGACTGCATCAGCGTGGGAATGCGAAATGGGAAGTGAAGTGTGTAAACAAACAAACGTTTGCTCAATACTTTGTTTGTACATGTTCAAAACCTAGCATGGACCGCTGCTGTTGTGGGATGTTGTTGAATCTTGATATTGTGGAAATGGAAATGATATAAAATGATCCTAAAACTTGAACCATTCATATATACCTTAGCATCATTCTGCTGTCCTGTCTGTGGCTGTGAATGAAAGTAGCTTTTACTAGGGAAGACGCGGTATGTTGATTGAGTAAGAAAAGGGTTATTACATGTACTAGTATAGGGATGTTGGATATCATTCTCTGTTGTTGGTGAATGGTGATATGGTGAATGAACACAGAGATACGAGATACAATAAACTCTTTTACCGTGTAATTTGATGACGGCGAGTTTCCAGTGTATGCTTGAATTCTGCCGTATACTATAGTTCCTCAATATTGAGGAACTATGCTTTTACATCTATCTATATGTGTTATGGTGTCATGTGTAAAGTGTTAATTTTTGATATGTTATGTTAAATGCTTAAAAGCCAAAGTACATAATTAATAATTAATTACTAAATTAATTTAGTAAATATCGGAGTAATAAAAAGTTAGGATGTATTTATTTAAATACTATGGTAACTTGTAAATGTCCAATAATTAAAACTGGAAATTACGTTGAAAGTGGTAGAAACAAAGGCTTTGCTTCGGCATCGCATCGGACTTTTGCGCTTTGCATCGGTTTGTTCCCTCTGCTGTATAGTATAGTTATAGTAAGAATGAATGCAACAAAGCGCATGGAGCAATTGTATGTAAATTCTGATGCAGTTGCATGCCATGTGCAATGTGCAGTGCAGTGTGCATGTGCAACAGGCAAAATACATAGTACTTTTTTCTACAATAGTAAGTACATAGGTATTCTCACTAGTGTACATACCGATATGTATTTGCATTTGCATCGTTGCATCATGTTGCATGGCATTTAATATTTAAAAGCGAAAAAACTTAAAACCCACACTATCTCTGTATGTACCTAACTGGTTAAAAATATGAAAATAAAAATAATATACATACAAGCTATTTTCTGAACTCTTTCCCATATTTGATCTCCTTAACAACCATTCATATCTGTTTCTCTGTTTGGTTGTGGTACTTTGACCCTTAGCTGAGCTTAAGAAGTATGCGGACGAAATGATATGCTGATGTGCTGTGTAAATTTGTGGTAGTGTACAATATAATTAAGCTGTTGTAAAGGATTAAAGTACATCACGATTAAAACTGCAAACAGCATAAGTGGTAAATTATATTAATCGCAATCATATAGAAATCATTATATGGCCGAACAGAGCATGGAAACACGAGCAGATATCTTCGGAATGCATGGCTACTATAATAAAAGAAGATATGATTGGTTTTTAGTTTCCCCCGTTCCCCGTGTTGACGGCATGTGGATAAACAATCGCATGTATAAATATTCAATCTAATAATATATTATTGCCAGTGCTATGAACCCTGAGTTCATGAGAAGCAGAACAACTTCAGAAATAATTATTTCAAACGTCCCTATAGTACGTAAGTGTAACTTTATTGCGTGGAGGAAATTACGTATATACAGGAGTAGTTATAACTCATTGTAGTTGTTTGGAGTAATACACGATATTATACGGAAAATGCGATATGCGATGATTATCTCTAAAAAAAATTAAACTGCGACATCTTTGCTCAATAACGACTTGAGAATTCTTTGGAGACTAGGCTCAACACCGGTCCAGCTTGATTGTTCATCCGGGGACATCTTGTCCTCCACAATTATCACGTACACTTTATCGAATACGGCTCGATTATACTGAACGATCCGATAGAAGTCTCTTACGACGACAGCGACTTCTGGATTGATGGAGTTTAGACCGCTGGGAATTTGAACGTTCTTCCCAAGAATCAGGGTGGATTCTGCAAACTCAACAGTACGTCGGACTGCAAGAGTATAAATAAAGCATTAAACACATATTCAGATTGAAGGATAGTTAAACATGTTAATTTTAAAGAAAAATGAAAAACGTATTATTACCCAATAAACTCCGGATTTTGTGATCTTCACGAATTAAATCCGTAATAGAACGACGAATGGTGTCCTTCTCTGATTCTTCCAACGATCGATTCCGCTGGGTTTGGAGAATTTCTCCAGTAAGTTTAACAACCTGTTCCGCAACTCTATCCAAACACTCCGCCAGTTTTCTAAAGTCAAGAATTCACACAAAATATATAAAATATCTGGAAGGGGAAAGAATATTTTTTATCAATAACCACATGTGGTATTTTGAGCCTACTCATCCTTAGCAATGTCATCATCTGAAATCAAACTCTCCAACTGAGTTTTTAAAATGCTTCTTAGTTCCGGAACGGGTTTAGTCACGATTGTCTGACTCACAGATTCTGCAGTCAGGATGATGCCACCAACCAGTCCAAGTCTTCTAACGGAACTGGCGATTTTCATTAATCTTTCGGCATCAAGGGCTAGAGTCTGAAATAAACACATTACGTGTATACGCGAGAATTCATATAACCAAATCAAAATTATAGGCTGCATTAGATTACTGACGACGTTTACCTCGGGCCAATATTGGCTATCTACTGAGGCTGACAAAAGTGCACTGAACGATTTACAGATTACTTGATTGATGTCAACAGTATCTGCTTTGCTTTTTAGGAGCCACTTCCGAGTATTCCTCAAACCATCTTCTTCTAGACGGTATTCAAGATCCAGGAAATCAGCAAACTTTTTCCTTTCGTACTGCAAACAGTTCTGAATGATAGCTGGTCGAAACTGCTGCACGTAAAAATTTGCCATGTCTAGTTTCATTTTTTCCATCACTTCAAGAATGCCCTTGAATATCTCCACAGGTGTAGTTAACTGCCTTAAAGCTACAATCTCTTCGTCTCGTGACGGAGCACATAACTGGCTCAATATGCCAATTATAAATTCTGCATATTTCTGTATAAAAATCAATAAGGATTTTTAAATTTCTCGGCATGTCTCAAAACTTTAAATTGAAAGTATAAAAATATTCATACTAACCGAAAAATCCAGGGCGTCATTTTGAACCTGTTGACGGATCAAGTCCACGTCCAAAACTTCATTGATTCTCCGCCTCATGGAGTGATTGTGTGGCATCAGCAAGGACAGCAACATCTAATTAACCCCATGTTTGTTTTACACTTACTATTTTATTTTTATTATTTATTAGTTATTCACTATTTTTAGTGTCGCTGTAAATTACAAACTTACGGTTTTCATTTCTTCAAATATCGATAAAGCTTGATTGTAGTTTGGTGGGTCAGCATTTAAATTCTCCTCGAGTAAATCCCAGAACGCCCTTTTCATCTGCTGTTGGATTCTGGACTCCATACTGTACTCATTCAAAAATAAGATTTTAGCATTACCTCTTTCAATATAAAAATTCTACAGATAACACAACAGTTTTCAAGTAAAGTGTACCTCTCTAGTGGAGGGACAAATCTTGATAATTTGTAGTCCGGATTGATAGATATTTCATGCGCTAGATACATATTGTTGAATCCAGCCAACGTACGTATGAAATCATCGGGAGGAATGCGAATTGGATGCGGACCAGGGGTAACAACATCCGGGTGGAACGTCATTGTATTAGTAGAGTAGTTTTGTGGACTAACTCCTGCCGTCTCGTCAATTTTCTTCTCCAGCATTTCAGATTCAGATCTGCTTTGCTGTCTGTCAATGAGTGTGACAAAAGGGTTTGCAGTTTCGGATTCGGTAGCGGAAGTAGATGTTGGTGACATTTTGTCACTCAAGCAATCTTCTTCTGAAGGTTGTTCGTTCTCCCTGCAACCATTAGAAGACAACAAAAATTATAGCTCCGCATAATCTCCAATGGATACAAATTAATTGATAATTTAAAAATGATCATAACATGGAGCTTACTCTATCTTCCTTGGCCTGTCATCAAAGATCTCTCCAATGTTGTCCGTTTCCGACCCCTTGTCATTCAACGAATCTGCACAGCCGTTGTACATGATTGGGAATTTGGAATAAGTTTAAATGTGTATGTTCCTGAAATAAAAAACCAAAGACTGTAAATATCACACTTGTATTACTGTATATTATTGGTATATGAAACTACTGTCCAGGTACTTCTTGAAATATCACCACTTGAGTTGACCTGAGAGCCAGTATACATAAAAATTACAAAATGATCATACACGGGCAGTCCCTCCCGTGTGTCTGACTGATTTCTTCAATGAATACAAAAATCCAAAACAAATTAATAAGAATAAATTCACATTATAATTTCTGTTTACGGCATACAAATTAAATGTCATGGATACTTGTCTCTCAGGTGAATCTTTACTGGATTCTAAAATCTGTATTTTGGAATTTTACAATTACCTCTAAGCAAAGTATAAACCAGTAGTGTTCTAAAATTTTGACCTTAATAATAATACATTAATATAACAATATTATTCCAAAATTTAAATAAATATTAATTTAACTGACTTCAAACTCAAAATACCTCTGTTATATTTAAAATATATTTAGTACGTAATTAATTATATAGCACGTTAGCACACGTACACAATGACAATAGTTGACAATTGCAAAACCATTTTGTCACTAGCGACATTTTCGGTTAAAGCAAAAACGTTTTAGTAAAAAATAAGATAATATCTATATCCGAGGTTAACCACTTCCTCCCTTCTGCCCACTTATTTTTATGACTATTTTTTGATGCCCAGAAGAACAATCCTAAATTCTAAAAATAATAATCCATGTGTGGAAATAATAAACTCCATACACTGAATATCAGCGACTTACAACAAAAATAAACTATACACACTTCACTTAAATATACATCAACATTAAATTATTATTATTATAATATTCAATTATCCCTTTAGGATTTCATACAGATATTTCCCCCAGTAACAAACTTTCGAATACATTTTTTTAATTACAAAAAAAATTAAGAGAAATTGTTTTACCTAAAAGATCTGTTGTTTTTTTTCACAGAAACTCTCTTTTATTGCTCTTGATTTTTATATACAACCTATTAAATCGCCACTTCGCCACTAAATAATTACAAAGGAAATCCCTATATTGTCTGAATTTTCTTTTGATTAGATTTTTGATGATCTTATAATCAAAGCTTCTTCATATACATATATATCGTACCATATATAAGTAAACAAATCGATTTTGTTCGTGTTCTTGTTCTTCTTGATACTGATATTGATATAATATTATATATTGTATAAGATACAAATAAATGTATATTTGAAATTAAATGCTATATTATGTAGAGAGAGAGAGAGAGTTGTATAATATAAAATATTTTTGTTCCTTAACCCTTTCAGCCCTTGGTTTCAACCCTTTTAGCACCAACAACCTTTTGGCCAATGTTTATAAAATCTAAGTATACGACTATGAATAAGAATGTGTGCGTGTGAGTGTGTGTGTGAAAAATATAGAAACTGCTAAAAATCCTTTTTACTCATTACTAGGCCACACATGATTCTATTTTTGTAACATGTATTATTCTTTACTGAAACTACTGAATCTCTATACTTGTCTACATAGATGCTCCTAAAATAAAATGATATTTCCGTGTTCAAGTGAAAGTAAAAGTTTAAACTACGCAACATTATAAATATACATAGATTTCTATATACTTTATAGGTATTTCTATTAGACACACTAAACACAGTAAACACTCACCTTTTTTTTATTCCTGCCAAACTATATCCACATCATATTGGGATTATTGCAACAAAAAATACTATTTACACTAATATTGTACTATAATAGACTATATAGGGATTTAAACTTGTAAAAACACTGAATAGGCCACACAAAATGACTAAAACATATTTGATTTAATCCTTTATTCTCTAAACAACAATAGTCATATAAGTATAAGTATATAGAAACGTCTCACAACAATACAAAACTCCTGCACTTCTGTATACTTTTATAACGTAGTCCTATGTATGTGCGTTGTTTACATTCATCAGCTGATGGGAAAAACAGAACAGAACATATGATAAAAAGTCAGTCCGTATCTTTGTACACACACTACACACTATGTATGGGTATACTATATATATTATGTGTATGCTGTGAAGCAAGTATATATTAAGGGAATAAGCTTGCTTGCTTGTGTTTTTGTGAAGCTTAACCCTTTGGGCCCAAGTACATATGGAATACAATAGCTCTTTGACTTTATCCACCAAAAATACTTAATATTTACTATACTTATATTCAATATTATACTTGCTATTTATTGTGTGAATTATTGACAGGTAAATCGTAATAAATTAAAGTATGTTAAAGTATTTAAAGCTTGGAAAGATTTAAAAGTCAGTGCTATCTCTCCCAAATCCGAAACAGAATCTTTTATACTTATAGAAAGAATATTATATATACTAGTATGTACACAAACTTTTTGGATCTGTGTCAGAGTTTTGTGTAATATAAAGTACGAGAGCTCATCTGCAACTGCGTCGTTCCCAATAGCTTCCCAGTGGATATGCAAAAGGTTGTTTTTTTACGCACGCTAAAATACTACGAGGGCTGCTGAGGTTGTAAACGTTGTAGTAAACGTTGTTGAAACGGATACAACTAGGGATGTTTTTAATTAAACCTGTATTTAATACCTCAAAAGTGGATGATGTTCCCCTTCAAATCGCTTCAGAGCTTTGGGATAAATTGTAAAAAAAACTATTTAGCTTTGTGTATTGAATTTTACAAAAAAATTATTGCAGCTTTGTATTAAATTTTGCAAAAACAAAAATGATTTCGATTTTGTCAATTAAATTGAGCCAAAAGAATTTTCTGTTTTTGGCAAAAAAATAAATTCGCCTTTATGTGTTCAATAATATTGCAAAAAAATAAATTTAGATATGTTTTTAAAATTTTCAAAAATTAATCCAGCTTTTTAAAAATTGCGAAAAATGAATTCAGTTGCGGATGGTAAAGTATCTGAGCTTCTAAGCTTTGCGTATGAAGATCAAGATGTGCAATCAATCGTTGTAGAGCAAGGAATGTCGGTGAAGATAATTTTGCTAAAATAATGTACATGCAATTCTATATGAGAATATTTATCTTCCCTACTGTGTCCGTTGCTTTTATGTATACAGAGGTTGGAGGTAGAGGATCATGTAATTTTTAAGCTCACACCTTGTTTTTCCTCAATGATCGCGAATCTTCCCGAACGTTCGCAAACTTTTAAACGGCCGATTTCTGACATGCATTTCATCAGCGTAATTTTTTTTTGATGCACGGATGATTCACATTCAGTGTGCGTGGGATATAAATGGATCTACCGTTTATGCCCGAAGCGACATTCAGTGATTGAGTCACCCGAGAATTTACATGACTGGTTATCTGAAGTTACTTAAGTAAAATAGCGCAAGTTTGTGTAAGTACAAATAAGTGTACTGATATATTCAGAAATATGAAATAGAATCAATAATTTAATATACAAAATCACAGGCAAGATTCAAGAATTATCACACAAAGATTATTATACATGTATAATACTCTATGTATGCATAATATGTATAAGTATGTATATGATTTCATGGAGTTGTAGACGATTATGTTTAATAATATAATTTAATAAGTAGGTACATCATGTGTATTGAAGTATTTAATACACATTGGGGTAATGCAATAATGCAAAAAATTCCATTAACGAGTTTTTTATTTTACTGTGAATTTTTTAAATTTGTTTGCATAGGTATAATATAACATTACTTGGAAAAATCCTTGTGTGATGCTGTGCGAGGCATAGCAAATTAATGGCATTGTTGTGTGTCCTTCGTTTTCCTAATATTGTAGGAACACATAATAAGTATTGATATTTTAGGTTTTTTTTGTAGGTAAACAAAGAAGTTTAACTGACAGGTGAGTAAAGTAAAGGGTGAAATCTTTAATCCTTTTGTGTATACGAATTGTACTTCACAGATATTTCCATAGAGAGCGCAAATGCTCATATATCGAATTTAAAATAAGTTTTGTCAGGAGACGGCTTGTTTAAATTACAACTATCTCTAAACTTAAAGTACTCTACAAGAACATTTCAGAACCTAAACACTTGAAAAATAACAATAAATCAGGGGAATTGCTTCATCACCCCAGAGAGGTCCATACGTTTACAACAAAACATCTTCGTATAGTTAGAGTAAATTGCGTGACCGTTTTGTCGTGTAATGTAATATATACCCACGTTGTTGTTGTTCCAACAAAGACGCCCAAAATGATCTCCAGGTGAAGGGTTGAATAAATTATAAAGACACGTAATATGCAATTTAAGAAATTATTTTCCTGAAAAAATGATCATGGATTTTAATTTGTGATAATTAAAATAAAAGCTTTATTTAGCAGGCCTCTTTTAATGGAAGGTGCATATATACTCATTCTAAAGTTATTCCAGTACTCCATATAGAGTATAGTACAGGTGCATCACTAATCGCAAGCATGATTAAAGTAATAATGGGAAGAAATTGGAGGATAAAACTAATTTCGAGTACAAAGATTTTGCAATGAGCCAAATCATACGGACAATATTAAATATTGTTTTTATTATTTGAATGAGTATTAAAAATCGCAACACGTTTGAATTGCACAATGGCTTTATATCAAATGAGTATTATTTACTATATTAGTGCAATGATACTCATTATTTTACAAAAGTAATGAAAGTGTACTTATTATACTATGAAGTATCAACGTTACTTCAATTGAATTCAGCTATATCATTATGCAGTACACAAAGGTGCATCACTGCACCTTCAACAATAAGAGCCGGGCTATATAGCGCTTGTACATGGTACAAGGTGATCAGTTTTGACATGTTTAGCAAACCTATTTAAATGTCAACGCCACAAGTAACCAGCCATTGTCATTTTCCTTTTTGGTATCGACTATCGACTTAAAATCCGGTCGTATTACCTAATCGTGTAGTAAGTATATTATAGCAAGCCATTATGGGTTTCACAGAGACAGACAAACGTTGGGAGAATGTAAGTTGAACACAAAGCACATGACTTTTATTGCAATTAGTTACTTACATTAAGTTATACTTTTATTTCTTGGGTTACAGGGTCGTCGTATATATCATTTTATACAAACCCATGAATTCCTTGTTTGTGACCTTGCTGGGTGTTGAGTAGTTCATGTTCAGCAACACCAACAACAACGGTGGGAACCATCCTCCTTGGAAATTGGTTATATTTGGTAGCAAATCTCGATTTCGTGCTTGACATGACGTGATCCTTTCTCTTTTAAGTAATATGTGGAGTGCAGTTGATGCCTTTTTAACGCCCATTAACTATTTTTGGTTGTATTGCAGGAAATGATGCTAAACTAATTTTAATGTCCATTTAGCTCATCATTTTTAATTATGAGATTATTGTTTGTGGACAAACTTTACAAAATAATCCACTCCTCACTCACCTCCCGTTAAAAATCCATTGGCAATAAAAGAATGTAAAAATATATTATGAAACTTACAGCCCAATTACGCTTTTTGACATGAAGAAAATTGAATATCCACAGATCCGATCATTTGTTTCTATCCCAGTGCTTCTCAATTGGAATGAAAGGGTGAAGTTGTACGTATGCAGCTAAAATTGCTGACATATAAGCAGTGAATCAAACTGGAATACATTGTAATATATGAGTCAAAGGGCTAAATTGTCGTAAGAATAAACTGTCAGGTAATAACAAGGTAATAAGCTCAAATCTGGATAGACCGTATAGTGTGTAGTTATGTACTTCCTTTTCGAAGTTAACGCGTTTTGCATGCTGGTAAACTATCGGAAGATGAACACCCAGACATGTCGTAACTGTCATGCATGAAATATTACATAAAGAATGGACCATTTATTAGGTTTCATTTTGCATTATCCTTATATACACGTGGTAAACCTTCCAGTTTTGTTGCAGAAGAGTATAGATGCATAAATATGTATAATATTACGAAAAGTACATACCTGCGCGACTGTACCAATAAGGAAATTTGTTTCCATTATATCTTATTAGTCAAAGCAGGAAGCAGTCTAACTTTACAAATAATTATAATCTTACAGGAGATTAATATGTGATGTGGGAGGATTGAAAATAGGTTGGAGGAAAGGAAATAATAAAAATGAAAAATGTTCTTTACAAAGTAAATATGTATTAATAAACTTAAAACAAGAAAACATTAATTAAAAACCCAAAAGTAACTTCACAAATACTAGTGAACACGTATTTATTTCTGATGATGATAAGCTATAGGTTCTTGAAATAATTAGGAACAATATTGGAGTGCAAGCGGGGTTGTCAATTAAAGAAGTTAAGACCTCGCCCTAACGGCTTGGGAATTGCTTATTATAGCTCGCATCCTTATCATTTGACAAGTCACTAATTAGAATATTAGAACATACTGAAATCGTTATTTATTTTATCTTCACACAGGTACTATATTGTTGAAAAATCTGTGCTGTTGTATTTTTGATGATGGGTCTTGTCCTGATTTAAAATGTACCGTATTAACTCCCAAGTATGTTAAAAAAATAAAAATAAAATCAGGAACAATATTATTTTGAAGGGCGGTAGCATTGCAAAGATTGAATATGACTACATGAAATGTGTGTAGTCGTTGTTAAAGTTTTTTTTACAAGCAGTCTGTACCTTTGAATTATACTAATACCATGTATGGAGAAGATTTAATGATGGTTCGCATTGACTTACACACCACACTCAAGTAAGTAAATTTTTCGCGAGTACTGTAAAAGGTTTGTATGTGCTATTTAGTTTGATAGTGTTTAGTTATTTACCTATACACATTTAGAATATATGTATCTAGAAATATATACTAATATATGGTACTTGAAATGTGACTTGTATCTATACACTGTCTAAAGGATGATGACGATTCACAATCAAAGGGCACGTATTTCTCCGGGATAACCCTCCTCCTCCTTTTTAACCAAATTTGTCTCTCGCAATATCTGACTCAAAAATCCTTTCGTTCTGGTTTGTACGCCCACTGTCTCCGTGAAACAATGAGCACCAAATGGAGTCATGCTTATCACCATCTCGTTGTATGTTACTATATTGGATATAATATGTCTCTTATGGATTTGTTCTTTGCACTCTTTTATCCATCCAGTTGACTTTTTTGCAAAAATCCTCATCTTAGTCTGCTGTCTGTAGTACATTACATATACTAATAACGTTATGTAGATACCCACTTCCACTTGATACAATTGATGAGAGACTGTGTGTGTATACTACAACAGCCCCTCTTGCCCATTTTAGCTGGACTCCTCGCCCACGTTGCTCTGAACCATGACATTCTGCTCACCTCTCAACTATACATCAGTACAAGTGCTCATTTCTCTTCATCCACACCAAAACATCACCACGAGGTTTTCCTCTGTCACAGAAGTTTCCTCTTTACTCTAGTTGTGTATTATACCGTTGGATACTTGCCTTATTTATCGGAAACCGGATACAAGGTAAACGTTAACAATATTATTAGCTTCTACTGTTTATTATGTTATTATTTTATCTTCTTCCCTATACCTTTTTAAGTGCAAAAATGGCTAAATATAAAATTTACGCACATTTGCGTATAAGTGACATTTTCGGCTGAAAAATTCATTTCGGCATTTTGAAGGATACAAAAATGATTAAAAGTCCGGGCAATAAAGGGATTTTTAAATTTAAAAACGGTGTTTGATCATTTGGAGGTTCGTAAGCCAAGACTTTAGTTTATCATACACCGGTGTTGTTTAACGTTGCAATACTATCGATTTACACGTAACATTAATACACGGATCAGTATAGGAATTACATTGATATGAGTATTTACATTTAGCTTAATAATGTCTGTATGAACAACAATACAGTTAAGCACTTTTGTAGAACAAAATACACTTTAATAAAACACCCAACCTGAAAGCACATAAATTAAAAATTCACACACAAATATATACAGGAAATGGTTGAAGGATGCTGAAGTGCATGTAATTATACAAGTAATCATATGAATCTTAAGGAATAAATGACGGTAATAATTATTGGTTAGAATTGGAAGATGCAATATGCACTTTTTTCTTTCCAACATTAATATACATTAACAATGGTAATTAAGTTGTGTGGGATGGCGAGATTGGACTATTTCCAATTTCTAACCCTACGTAAATGTAGCGAATCGAATGATGAAGGGTATGATACGTGAGTGTAGATACATAGGTTGAGCCCAACAAACTAACAGCAACGTGAGAAAAAAAATGATAAAATAAGTATTGTTTATTTGGGAGTATCTTCTGGCATGCAATGATACGCGAGAAATGTGGACACAATACGCAAGCCATTCATTCAGGAGGTGAGAAATTAAATGTCAGTGAGCGTAGGAGAGGAGATTAAAAAATATGAGATACTCTTGAAAATTCATGGTCATACAATAATTCCCTCTGTATTTAGTCGTGTATTACTCTGTGTAGTCAATTGGTTTTTTTTCTCACATAAAATCTACATCTTTACAGCCAATTTGCAAGGCTCGGGCCTCTCATGACCATAATTTAATGTCATGTAGCTCTTGGTTGTGTATATGTGCTATGGGTTTCCTCGTGAAACAAAGAAATTGAGCATTTTTCCCGTCACTAACTGCATTCATTACTCTTCAAAAGTAATGTTCGGCAGAGTCATGCACTATAGATGATAATCTGTTTTCTCCATCCTGTGAACTACAGATATACGAAACAGTTTCGGCTTGCCATCTTGGTAGATACTTTCTCTATACAACACTTGTTGTTAGCATCCATGGTAAGGGTTCTAATTTTGACCTTATTTTGTCTAGTTTTTCATTTCGGCATTAAAAATCCACAGGTCTAATCTAGCATGATCAGACGCTGTGAGATTTGTTCAAGAGTTTATGGTAGTTAATAAAAAATCTGTAAACAGTTAAGTTAGTCATCCCTGTCAAAGCAAACATCTGTATAATATAACAGAAAATCACAAGTCTAAAGGATATTCAATCTAAAAAATAAAGTCTTGTCAATATAATGTCAAAAGGTGCGTTCACGAATCGAATTCACGAGATCATTCGAACTAAAGTGTTCCAAACATGAACTTGTTACAAGTAGCTTTAAACCCTTTGAAACTCATAAAATCTTGGTTGCATAGGAGGTAACTCCTTTACTGAACAGTACCTATTGACATAAAACCTTTGAAGTAAAACCAAGATATATGTACTAGATATAGGCAAGTATAATACCAAGGTATTATATTTGCTTTGAGTAAGAAGAACTTTTGACGTAAAACGCAAACAAGTGCGAGAATATTTCCAGGGACTACTTTAGTACTATTGCAATGACTATTTTACCATACTTTCAGATAGGATTTCCTAACAGCAACAAAGAAGTTTATAATGGGAAGAGCAGTTCAACTTTTAGAATGAAGTGTAGTATAAAGATAAGGTCACGCCCGTTGTAAGATAGGTTTTAAGTAGCCGGAATTCACCAAGCGTATATTTTATTTGCTGTCAGGGTACACATTTTTTAGACGCACACACACTATGTCGACTCTGCCAGACATGCAGAAGGAGAAACATCCAGCATGGTAAAAGTGACATGTTCAAATCGATCACAGTATATGTGCAAAGGAATTTCATTTGGATTAGTATCATTTTGGGACTTCACGTGCTCGTAGTCACAGGTGTATAGATACCAGTCAGTGCATTCAAATGGACATATTGTATGCAATGCTTGTTAAGGTTATCCTAATTGGATTAAAGGAGAATATAAGCTTGGACAACAGCACTAACAGAACTCTCGGAAGAAAGGTTTTATGTATATTTTACCATGACCATAGAACTCTTGTATTAATTTGACTGGAGGATGCACCTTGAGTTTCTCAGTTATTGGAGATTATTATTGCTGTTGTTGTACTCCTAATAGCTATTCCTATAGTAGCTATTTTCATATGAGTCTATTTTTAACATGTAGAGGAACTAATAATGGCTGATATAAAATATAATTTTTGAGAAACAAAGTGTAGCCAATATATCTCTTGTAGGGAAATATATCTATTGTAGAAATATTCAGCACTTGTCACGAATGTTGAAAAAGTAAAACAGAGTGCGAGGGAATGCAGTACGTGTGTAAATATAGAACATTGGATATTAAGTCGTAAATTTATCTCCTGTGAAGGTATGCACGGTGGCAACTTTGTACCAGGCCGAAACAGGTACTAAATGTATACGTTCGGAAGTCTCAAGACCGAATAAATTGGAAATGCTGACACCTCTAAGATTCCAGTGCTTTCCCTGTTCTACTAGAACAAGGTTCACCAACACCTTTCCTTTTTTGTTCCTTGTCATAATAAAATCACTGCACTTACCCTGATTTTTTTAAAAGATTGAAACTACAAGCCCAATTATATTTCCTTTCTGATAGATAAATTATGGAATTCATTCAAACAAGCACACAAACAATTCTACATTACTATATACTACTTCAAACGTAACAATGATTTGTTCATTGCCTTACACTGACCTGCCTTTGGGCCACAGCTCATAAATATATGCAAATCTCTACCTTCAAGCTGGATTCAGAGAAATATTAAAATTTATTGTCTGGTTGAACTACATTTGACTACTCAATAGTTCATAAAGATAATCACAGTAGTTCATATTTAGAATTTACAACCGGCAAATCCTTCACACAGCCATTCTTCCATTTAGTGACCTCCTCCATATCATTAACATTATTTTATTACATCTCTACTGTCTAAACGTAGGTTACACGAACCTCCAAGTACTAAGCATTTTGGTGCTCAAGTTCACAGAGAAGCTGGCACTCCGAACTTAATAAATTTTTTGCATTTTTAAGAAAGAAGACGAAAAAATTGGTGAAAACAGGGCAGTTGCAAAGTGACATCAGAGTTTTTTGTGAAGTCCTTCACTTGTCAAATCCTTTTCTCGTCGGTGTCAATAAGGCCATATAAAGGTGCTTATTTCTGCAAAACAACATGGCTCCTAATGGCAAGTGAAACTAAACCTATGTCAAATTCACATTTTCTTTTTTTTTGTATATACTATTAAGTTGATCTGCATATGTAATATGTACTAAATAAGTTTGCCTGGTATACAGCTGAATTATTATTGCACACCTAAGCCTTCAGTATTTAAATTTTGTGTTGTTCAGCTTATTTGGATGATCTTATGTCTTGTTCAGCTGGTTGAATGCTTTGTTAAAGTTATAGCCTATATGCACGTACTATTAATGACATTCAAATACTGTAGAAAGAATTTGATTTCCTGTTATGTGATTCATTCAAGCACCCTTAAAAATTTGTAATATAATATTCTTGTCGTATGTTTGTCGCATGAGAGCATATTATTAGTTAGCAAGGTTGTATTTATTTGTGCGAGTGTTGTATGTATGTGAAATTTTTTATTGTGGTTTGAGATATTGCAGAGTATTGTGATGTGTGTGTATGGGTTATGACTGCTTGTGCACCCACACGTAATAATAACAAAATGTTTTCACTATAATAATCTTTGCCAAGACCTGTTTGCCTCTGAACCTTATTAGCGGTTTTAGTCCCTGATTAAGTCAAACCTTTGTAATGTTTGTCATTGTCAAGTCTATACCTTACTTTTAAGTAGAATGTATAGTTAATGAGGAGCTCAGTCTATATGTACGATTAGGTAATTTTAAAAGAGGTTACCGTATCGCTGTTTCCCCCTCATTTATTCCCATGTGCAAGCGATTTATAGTCCTTAATCACTACAAACATTTCCCCCACAATATTCCAATACATATTTAAAAGAAAAAAAATCATGTTTGACCGCCTACCACAATATTTTTTCATACAGACAAAACTTCCCTCATTACCATTGAAGATGGACAAGTGGGAAATGCTTTTGTATACTATTCTTCTATTGAACATGCATGGAAATTCGAAAGATTCAATCTTTTGACTCCCAATTCATGAGGATAAGTTCCATAAGGAAGATAAATGATGCACAAGCGAATCTTTGAGGGTTGTAGTTACTAATCGACTGCAAGTTACATATATTCATGAATTTTTCAAATCCTTGATCTTTCGTTGTCAACTTTTAGTAGTACAAGTATACCGCCGTATCATGTATCAATATCAAAGGACATACGATTTTGAGACGCCGCATTGCCTTGCAATGAAACAAAAACGTTGATTTTTACGTCATTCTCTATAGGATATTTGAACTCTTACTGTCGTTTCAAATTTCTCATTTATAATTCTTATGTTATTATTTCTCTTACATTTATATATTTTAATGTTCTCTTGCACATTAATGAAGTCAAGAAGTTAGATTTTAAATTTTACACTTAAAATGTAAATTATTAAGGTGTATGATTTATTACAAAATACCCATCTGGATTAAGAGGCTACATACGTACAGGGGCTGAGAGAGATTTCTTTTACATTAGAATTACCCCTGTTTTGACTCCTTGTGAGTGAAGAGAGGAGTTGTTCAACAATGTGAGTACATGTGAGCATTTAGGACGACAGCAGACGTTGTAAATATGAGAGTAAATGTTGATTGTATATTACTGTCAACTCTAATTTATTCTTGTTTTATATTTTCCTCTTTATACGGGCAACCATAATAAGACTCTTTGCCTTGATGAGCTCAGTACACACACTGCAGGACCTTTCATTTTCCCCTTGGCCGGCACCAGCCTCGTGGCATTAGTATTTTGCTCATATTAAGACAATTTGTACACTTTATGGTGAGATTTATTTCGCTACAACAACTGCAACAACAGCACAAAAAAAATGAACACAGGAAGAGTAGACAATGTTATAATCGTTTAAGGTCCTTCTGATATAAGTGTGTCTACAATTGATTAACCTTATAAGTTAAGAAATTATTTTAGCCTAAGACAAATATTACAGGCAGTGGTTCATGTGCCATTCCTATCCAAGGCATATTATATGGATCCCCTGAAGGTGCTCATTGATGGACGTGTATATTTAAGCATTATTATTTAAGTAGTACTTAAATATATGACTATGTACTTGTACTTATTGATTATGGTACATAGGGAGGTTCAAGGAACAATATATAGATTAGAAAAGATATATTGAATATATAGGTACGCACATCTTACTAAATGTACTAAAAGACAACTTGAAGTAACATTTTTTATGCACTGAACAATTTTTGGTGGTCATCGACGCCCACCATTAAAGTGTCCATGTAAACAGACAAGTAATATGTGGACGTAGATGGAAGCTTTAGCATAAACGATTACTTTGAGGTGGAACGTATTCATTTTGATAAATGATGCGTTGCGTCATGGTGATCTAAATTAAATTACCAGTTGTCTATCCTTCTCATCAAAAATTATTATACATGTAGATACACAAGCATCAATTATCCTCTTGAATACTAATACATATATTCATATGTTATAACTGTGGTTAACCCTATAATCCACATTGTAATCAATTGCGGTCTGAAGGAATATGTGATTTATTTTTTATGGTTTCCACACGGTCGCTTTAAATGATTATTTTCTAGTAATTTTATTTTAAGTAAGAATGATTGTCGTTTGGATTAGTTTTCTTCAAGAAGATCTGCATCATACCATACAATATAGGACAAGTACAACAAGCTTTTACATTATGAGCAAATGTTTCCGTTTCGAAATACAGCGGTAATTATTGTAAATTGAAAATTATTAAGGATGACATAAAATAATTTTGGCATAAATCATTATTTCAGAAATGGGTGGTCTCATGCAACAGCGTCCTTGGACTCCAACTAAACGACGAGGACCAATTGCTGCAGAATTTTCAGGTCCTGGACCAGCATGGGTTGCTCTGCCTTCCTTGATAGGTAAAGCATTTTTGTCGTTGTACGAGCCAAATGCCAAGCCTTTTTTAATCTCAAATTATTGTAGTTATGTAGAAGGCGAATCGATGACGAATTTATATGTATGGGAAAACTATAAGTAAGCAGGAAATTGGAAATGGATAATCATGAACTGATCTATAATTTTCCAATTGGTTTTTCGCCATGTCATTGAATCATGGTCAACACTCACAGTGGTGGTGGTGGTGGTGATACAATAATTGTATAATAATATTGATACTATGGGCGCAGGTGTTAAGCCTCACATTTCCGGGAAAAGTACATCTCCATGTTTCACATTTGGATGTAGGTAATAAGTCCAAGTATAGTCCTTTATTCATTATCTTTAGCTTTTCATGTAGACCTAATTTCGCTGTAGAAGGCATAAATTGCAGTTCATAGATACAGGCTTATGGGTATGTAAAATGTTGGATTTGCATGCATGTAGAGTTGACTTAGAAAGAAGTTGGATATCTTACACATTTCACGCTTCGTATTTATTGTGTTTAGCTACAATAACCGTCTGAGATTTAATGTCGAGGTCAGTTGAGTAATAATTATAGGCAAGTTGTAATAAATCATTATTAGTGCTCTAGGAAATGAGTATCATTTTGGCAATATTGAGACTTTACCGTTATCTCGTTCGGATGTTGTTTCAAATGTTTTCAGTTTTATATACAAATACAACATCTCAATGAAATATTAACATTACTTACATGCAAACTATGGGATTCAGACACTCTGATTCAACTGATTATGCCGGACCTGGCCCAGGAACTTATAATGTCTCAGGACTGGGTAGCAGAGGTAAAAAATTAAGTTGCTGAATTAATACTTTTTGCTTATTCAATAAAAACTTAATTTTACTACACTTAACTCAATACTACATGACAAAATTAATTTATCGTGCACACGGTGTGGGAGACACAACAAAGTGAAAGTAGTATTTTCGTAGTAAGCGTCTATCGTTTAATTACCTATAAACGGAGAAAGTGATCCTCAGCATTTACAAACACGTTAGCATCCGTGGTTTGGATAAGTCAAACAATGCATGTTAGATTATAATTCCGTACGCATAATAAGATTACACGTTAATTATTATAGGAAAATCTTCTGCACCTTCAGCATCTCTACATTATAGACATGCTGAGCCCAAGCCATTCGTGACCCCGGCCCCTGGAAGCTACAACAATGAGAAGTCCGAGGCGAGAATTCTCGACCACTCGCCAAAGTACAGTTTTGGCTTAAAGCCCAAAGTTGAACTTAAAAGCAACACTCCGGGTAATTTTATATCCAAACTTATTAATTTATATAATTATATGGTTAATAAATGTCACCTTTAAGCTAATAGCACGGCTATCTGTAATCTGCATAGTAATAGAAATTCATAAATAATTAAACAGCATATAGTATACAAGCCTAAGAACATGGAACACAAAGGTGTTGTGAACCTTTGTAACCCGTATTCTCAGCAGAAAAGAATTAACTTTCTTTTGTTCCTTGTTAAGCTCCGAACGTTTACAACGTTCCACCAGTATTAGGACATTGCCCCGAAGGAACAAAGAAGAGAGCTCCGGCATACACCATGTCTGCAAGGGGGAAGGAGTTTGTCGATTTTCGTGTGACAAACCCCGGCCCCGGTAAATACGATTCGGGGAACTTGAATCATGTCAAGAGCAAAGCACCGAGGTATTTACATACTCTGAATTACAAATTTCTGCAATGACAAAATGAAAATAAATTATTGATGAGCCTATGAAGGAAATAAATCTTTTAAGTGGATAATGAGCTCTTTAGATAAAATGCGATTGATTTCTTCTCGTACAGTTATTCATTGTCTGTGAGAACTCAAATGCCCAGCGATGACACCAAAAAGCCTGGACCTGGAAACTATTCGCCCGAGAAGGTATGTGTAACTCATGATTATGTATGCATATTGTATCCAGTACAAATTCACATGTGATATGTTCATTAGATTATAACTGATATAAAATAACAATTTTAACGTTAAATAATAAAAAGTGACATTGCTCTTTCACAACAGGTGAACTTGAACCATGCTCCTGCCCACACATTTGGCATCAAGCACTCGCAATATATAGCCAAATTGAACTAAATCCTTCCCAACAACCAAATCATTACCAAGCAGTTGTCAAACATCTTCGGAAAACTCAAGAGATTTTCTCTTTATGACCAATCCAATGACCCAACTTAGGTCACCAGAGTGATAATTATTGATGACTTGATTTTGATATTCTACACCAAACCAAGGTTCTCGTTTAGCATATAGATTCGACATTATTGACGGACCGGACGGAAGGAATTTTATACAGAACAAAATCTCGTAATCCCTTATGTATTACGGAAACTTCGCCAATTCAACATACATACCTATAATTACTTAAATGCAAAAACACAAGACTATATATGTCTCCTCAAGCCATGACCCATGCATCAAATACCTGCCATATACAGCTGTTCGGAACCAAAATAAAGCGTTGTTTATAACTAAAACGGAAGCCATCGAAACCATCACTGTCCTTCTCTATATTGCTGTATGCCACCCCACTTTATGCTTTCTACTGCACGAATGATTCCGATGAATATCTTCATCTTTAGGTGTGATAGTTGGATTTCATGACACTTATAAATTCCTAACTTGCGAGTATTCACGCGTTCACTAAAAGTAAGTGTTAATAATTATAATGTTTACCTGATGGTGTAGTTTAACCACGCTAACCAATGTTTAAAACGAATGTGTACGAAATTGTAACGATAACAAAAGAAAAAAAACCTGTATCCACACTTGCTTATGCGTATAATAAAATGAGAGAATGCTTTTTTAAATGACGAATAATCGGAGGAAAGAGGAAGCGTTTAAAAGTGCAATGATCATAGGATTTATTTTATTCCCAAAAATTGCAATGTAACAGGCATAAATATCCGACGCAATTTACATGGAATGTTACTCTTGTATCACACGGCTAAAATGTGCTTATAATTTTATGTTAAAAAAAGTAATATTTCCATATTAATCTAGTCTAAATTTTTTTTTAAAACCGTGATTTTCAATGCAATAAGCACATTCCAATTATGTCATTTTGGTTTTTACAGTTTACACACACAAGTAACAAAGCATGCATGCACTCTTCTTTGCACTGCGGTTAGAATTATACTATTACAATTCAGTACTACTTGATAAATACATGAGCGCGATCAACTTTTAACTGTAGAAGAACACACACTGTTCTAAGATAGTCCTTAAAAATTCACTGACGTAGTAAAAATATAAATATTTCCAGCATCTTCGCCAGTACAAAAATCAGACACATATCTCAAGGAATTTTGTGCCTGAGAATATTTCAGACATGAATATATATATAGTACAGGTATAATAGCATGGTTGCTATATACGAACCCTTGTAACATATACAAATTAATAATTTCCAAGCGCTCATGCTTACATATGAGGTGATCCGAATTATTATTACTTGAATACAATTTGTCAGTCTTAAACTTCGATTTACTTCCTGATATTGAAAAATTACAAAATAAAATAAAGTCTTATAAATATTTACATAACATAATATATGCCTTGTGAAACATAAACCTGTATAAAAGCAACTTTTCCCAGCATTTTTCTTTTTTACATCTTACATATTAGTACGGAAACAATAATATCAGAATGTACCATATAGTATATTACTGTTCGCCCTTTTGCATATTACAAGACATTGGTATTCTTGAAAAATCAATAACCGTAACAACAGAGACTTTCTTATTACAGAAACTACATTATGCATGTTACTTTGTAATGTTACTTTGTAAAATATTATTGAACACAATACGGTGGACCCCACGAATATTTTAACCAGTCTTATATGTAATTACTAATAATAAAGACAAACAGTGCGTCGGTTATGAACAACAGTTACAACAACGTTAAATACAACTTGCTAAATATTGCTCAGTCTCATTGGGCCGATTATAGTTATAATATTCGTAAAACACGTAAATGTTGCAGTCAGTAATTTTGCTTGTCAACGTTTATCAAATCGACTGAGAATATTGCGATCGGAGTTGGAAAACGCATAAAAAACAACAATTTTCACATTTGTACACGGTCGTTATTAACAAACTTCAATCTGAGTAAAAACTAGTGAACACATTGATTCATCATTCGAAATTTTCCCTGACACTGTGAGTCTAATGCAGGTTGAACAGTCGAGGTAGTTGTTTTCAGTCTTAGGATACATAAATAGTAAAATTAGTTATTATAGCTGACTTGCTTGATTTTTTTTGCACAATATATAAGGATTATCAATTATACTAGGACATTTCCAAATTGGGTATTATCTTGTAACTACTGTAAAATAATCTACTTCTGGAACAACGAGAGAATAATTTCGTAGTTTCCCAAGGGATTTCCATTTCAGTGCTCTGAATGAATAAAAGGGCTCTTCTTGTTGGAATCGCTGGAGGAAATATGTTAATAAACTCATTCATTTTTCACATGACAACTTGATATAATATACGAAATACGTACCTTATAACTTAAATCAAGAAATAATTATTAGATACATAAATTACAAATTAAATGACATACATAACACAATAACTTATGTGGTAAAATATATGGGATCCGGCTAATACAACCAATAACCTTATCAACCAAAGGCCCTTGGTTAAAATGGTCTATGTTAATATCTTCTATTATTAATATACTAAGCTATTTTGTTCATAGTTACTGCTTAAAAATATCTATTTCATTTCTGTTTCCCTGGAATTGGTTGCGTATAGACAATATTAAACCCTTGACAAAACTTTATTTTATAAATTTGAGTAGGGGAAACATGAACAGTTACAATTCATTTTAGAGCATTTAGGGAATTACGAACAGGTAAATTATTTTCGAACATATTACTGAACACGAATAGCTAAATATATTTTGGTTGTACTTTGATTGAGTGACATAAACCTTTGGTTGAAGTTGTATTGTCTGTGTAACATGCTGGATTAAGTTCCTCTGGACAAAAGTCACTTAGGTAGTAGTATTATTTTATTTGAGAAATCAGGTATGTAGTTCAAAATGTTCCGGGTGACTATAAACTGCATGCTGGATACCAAAATTTTGTGTTTGAATACTTTCAACCAACACCTTTTTATTATTGAAACTGTTACTGGTTCAATAGCCTAGATTCAAAATATGTTGTAGCTGTAATGTATTTACGTATAACCATATTTTTTGTTTTATAGCCCATAACCTTACGTATAATTTAGTTGGCATGACTAATCGAACTGTGAAGTGTATATAAATATATTGGTATATCTATATATAAATGAACAATTAATTTGGACACTCTGAGTGAACTAAATAACAATAATAATAATAATGTTGACTACTACTAATTAAACCTTTGTAGTATAAAGAATATACATGAAGAAATAAATGTAAATCTTCTACAAGTATAGTACCAAATAAGTAAATTATATATATATTATATACATTTAAAACACGGGAATATTAAAGAATTTCTGCAATAATTATAATATGAACACACCTCAAAAAGTGATAAAATAATTAAAATCAGCCTTAGACATTTTTCTTAATTAGCACAATAAAATAACGAGAAACCATTAATCTTAGGCCCACTAAAGTGGAAAATCAGTCTTTAAAGTTACTCTCATTGTTGCAATACGTGTATTATATATGTAAAAAACTGTGATTACATAAATAGTTTCTAAAACATATTATTACATTACATAAATAGTCATTGCGTTTGGATGGCACAAAAAGCTTTTACACTGAATTTTAATTTTTAGAAAACAAAACCTTTTTTTTTAGTTTCTTTCGAATGTTTCTAAAGCTCTTGTAAATATTATTTCATAAGTTTCTGGTATTGAATTATTCCCTTTTTATTCCATCATAGATAGATATATTTTTGGATGCACATCCAAGACGCTATCGTTTACCTAATTTTATACAATCTTGAATTTATTTAAAAAAGTATGATTTTCTATCAGTCATTTCGTTACTTTTAAGCCCCATTTTATTGTTTGGGAACGCTGAACACCAAAACATGAACACATTAAATTAATGTCTTACGAATACCTACACCTGCAACGGTTTAAAACTAATTAGTTTTATAGGAGTACGTTTGAACACTATAAGTTAACTTCATTTACAATTGTTTCGCTATAAACTACATATTGCACAATGGATGATCATTTTGGAGCTAGTAAAGTATGTTTCATACACACTGTCCAAAGTCATTGCCAGTCTCACACATTTTTGATATTACTGCCGTCAGCTATTAGTACTCCCTACCTCAACGAAACTCCTTCATAATCGCCTGCTCTTTGCTTGGGCAAATAAATAAAATAGCATCCAGTTAAACTTGTAATACTTGTCAGGAATGGCATTAAGTATAGGCCTATCCAGTTGAGGGATAATTCGCTTTTGGGGAGCAGATCCCATACGATTAAGTTTGATTAAAAGGAAAATGAGTTGACAGAAGTACAATTAACTACTAGCGCTCAGAGATCTCACGAATTATATTTTAATTTATGGTAGGTATTCAATATTATTCGCAATATTTTCAAATCATTAATGCACTAATACATGGCATCAGCGAATGAGCGTTTCTAGGTTTACGATGGTAAGGAACACAATGGCTCGGGTAAATAAATGTGGCTTATTATACAGGAATAAATAAGGATTAACAGATTATTAAAAAGGCGTTTCGTTGAGGGCCAAGTACGATTGCACAGTACTGGCAGACTTTACGAAGATACGATCCAAAGTACGTACGTAATAATTACACGCGGGTTTCAAAACTCTTAAATACAGTATGTACCCATACTTTGTTATCAGCTACGTTTAATAAGAATATGCATCCGACACCAAGAGGTTTCAGAATTACACTGATTGCAATGAGAACTATAATTTCTTAAATTCTCCACCTTTTCTTCGAGACGTAAAAAATATTTGCACACAAAATATGATTTGCTATATACTTAGGAAGTGCAGAATATTCCTTTGTTCATTGCTAGTAGAATCAATCATCGAGGCTTGTCAAAGCCCTTTAGTCATTGAACATGGCAAATAAATATAAACCCCATGATTTATAATTTATCCAGGTGAAGGAATCAGTACGGGTTTTAACAATGAACGTTCACACTATAACCTTCGTATACGAACCATACTAAGAGATAGGGGAATCAAAAAATATTGAAGGCTGTATTCTCTTAAAAGATAAAATGTAAAAAATTTGTTTCGCCTCACACAAATTATGTAAACGGTACACTCCCGTGGATCAGTCTCATAATACTCAACATGATGATAATATAGGAACTTCAGCAAGAGCCTCGTTCTTTAAATATCAAAGGCATGGGGGCTCCCGGCATAATTCTGTCTTTACGGTAAGAACGATTTCAGAAGTTCCTGGAGTTTGATGAGCTAATATTAGCAACATATCGAGTTGGAATTGTTTGGATTTGGAATTTTAGATATTTTTCATGGTCGTTTTTGAATTGGTCGTCTATATAAAAGGTAAGAACCAGAATATTTTTCAGAATGCAGAAATGGACACAAACATCCAATTGAATCAATCTGGACATAACAGGAGGTTTTACTAACCCTCTCAAATGTTTAAATACCAGTGAGCAACATCGCAGTTCAGAAGTTTCAGCAATTACGTAAACTGTGAAGATAATTTTTGTACGAACCCAATTGCGCTTAGAATATCGTTTAATAATATCCTGCTTTTTGATTTACTGCTACATTTTTTGCTAGTTGCTATTAAAGCAACAACAACTAATACTCTGGAAGCTTAGGCACAATTCTTTTATTTTCGAAATCCAGCAATAGTATCTCTAAATATTTAGCACATATCCCTACTTTGGTTTTGAATATTTTAAAAACTGTATAAACTGAAGGTTTATAACCACCCGTTACAAATTTGCGCCGAATGTTCGCGTACATTCCGAAAACCCCGAAAAGTCCATTCAAGTTTACTCATTGGTAGTTGAACATGTGGAGGCAATACTAATAAAATATCCTATTTGACCAATTTTAAGGCACACGATCGAACGGAGAAGAAAATAATTTTTGGAATTTCGGTAGATATAAATACTTACCCCAAGCCTTGACCTCAGGACACATTGAGTCTGGGAGTGTAACGTTTTCTATGTAGTCAGTCCGAAACTATTCTACCCTCTTCATTTTCTGAAGGGTCCCTATCTCTGGGAGACGTGCTACTACAATTTTCTGAACCATTATCGTTATGATGTTCATCATGAAGATGGTTAGAATCATCTTTTTCATCTACGGGTGGGCTATGCTCCTGTTTGATACTCGACCCAGGATCGGAATCCATCTTGTCACTATCTATCTCATTTCCATTGCCACTAATATTTCCATGACCATTACCAGAGCCTGAAATATCCAAGGGATGTTCTTCAGGACTAAAACTGGAGGTGTCATCAGTCTTCATGGAAATCCCTTGGTAGGGGGACATAGGAAAGCTCCCTTTGCGGTATGGACGGTTCGTTGTTATACCAAGCTTTTTGACTTTGTCGTAAAGGGTACGAGATGGGACTCCATATTTGCGAGCTGCTTGTAAGGCACTCATACCCGCCCGAACGGCTTCAATCGCTGCCATGATATCATTACGGGTGTACTGTTTATATCTTTTCCACTCTGGTTTCTGGGTTGGAACATAGGTCGCTATTCCTATCAAAAACATTGACGCATTAAATTTTATTTTTGATAAAAAAAATAATCATCTGGTGCTTGCACAAAGAGTATTAAGCAGAACAAACAATCATTTTTATCGATATCAAGTGGTTTACCGGTTTACGGTAGGAAAAAGGTATACAATATGCAGAACTGACATTGAATATTCAGACTCAGGTTGTAACTTACCGTGCTTATCTTCACCGTCCAAGCTAAATGAATGATTGTCGTCTTGCACCTACAACCAGATAACAAAATTATCATTCTTTTCCCGTTTATACAAATAAAGTACAAAACTCTCCCCTAAACTTGGCGTCCAGCTGAAAATTTGTAGATACTATTCTCCTGTAATGATAAGCTTTTCACAAATACAAACAAAGAAATGAAGCGTCGGAAAATTAAATTGTACCTTATCGCTATCCACGCTTCTTCCTGAGTCGTCCATGAAATGTTCAGAAGAATCTACCCGTATCTGCAAATATGACCACATCAATGTAACAACTACAGCTCACAAGTTATCCTTAACATGAATTTCTGATAAAATCAATTAATTCTCATGTCTAACAAGCTTCACCTTAACGTGAAATACATGCAGGCATTATATACAATGTTTGCCTATGCTTACATTTTCATTGTGTTCCGTCGGTCCATTAGATGTATTACTGGATATTACAGAGTAATCCATAGTTTTTGGTTGGGTTTCCACATTAGCCTGTAGGGAAGTGTGACCCAGGACAGTTCTCAAAATTGGCGTGTCCTTGTTAGCGCTCAAGAATTTCTTCTTTTTCAAAGGAACAGGTTCGCTTTGGGCATTTTCATATGAATTACTGTTTGTAGGATTAGTGGCATTTGAAGTACTGTTGGTGGTATTAATGTTGGTGCTTCCATTTCCTGAACTGCTACTCTTTGGCGATGGTGAGACGAATTTGCTTGAATTCCAAAGTGGAAATGGCAAGGCATTCCTTTCCGAAATTGAACCAGAGCTGTAAGGACCCTCATACATACTCTCCGTGGGGATGAACTTCGTAGGGAGACAGTTGGACTTAGTGTAAGAAACCGGGTGAAAGTCTGGAGTTGAGTGAGGTGGTTGAGGGTACACTGGTTGATGGGGCGGTGTCGGCGTGCCGGAAACACTTTGATTGTCTTCCACTAGCCCCTTAACCTTTAATGTCTCGGCGGCTTTGAGAAGGCCAGCTAATTGGTCTTGAGCAACGTTAACTTCACCTTTATACATATATTCTAAGATAGCTTTGATTTCTGAAAATCGAATGTCCTTTAAGATCACTATTGGGTGTCGGCAGTCATTCTCCATGAACAATTGCTGAAAGTAGGATGAACAAGCAGCCAGGACCATTTTATGGCATTTTATCGATGAGCCATCACATGCTAATGTGACATCTGTGAAAGCTTCATTCTGAAACAGGTGCTCAAAGACCAAGAGCAAATTTGACCGATGATTGTTCCACCGAAGGCAGTACTGTTGGATAGAACTACCCATCTCTTCGATACTGCAACACAAAATAAAACAAGTTTCATTAGAATTCGCCAATTAAATGTAACAAAATTACATACACCAATCACCGCAGAATTCTTTCTTATTCCGATAATCATTACTTCATTACCCCTATAAATATACACGGAACAACTGGTTCAATTACGAAATGAGCACACAAAATTATCTATTTAACTATCTAAAAATTAAACCTACTTCCGCTCGCAATTTGTGACAACAGTCGTAGTAACGTCAGGACAGCAATATATTGCCTTAAAATCTTGGTCTCCCGGCATTTTGCAAAAAGACATTAACTCGCCTTTATCAAGATCAAGCAAGAAATTATTCCGCAGCCAATCGAAATACGAGTGGTGCACGGGGATTGCAAAGTAATATGCAAAAACAAAAACGTTCTCCAGTCCAGAAGAATACTATTCACTGATATACGTAATAATACAACAAGCGAATTTGTGACCGAACGACACTTCCAGTGATAATGACGTATGCAATGCATTGTGTACGGCACCACGTGGATGCTTCTTGTTGTTTTGCTTTTACGAACACCATCATGCCGCCTTTTTGAGTTGTCGCATTTTTACGCATTTATACGCACTGCAAGAAGAGTGCACATGCCCGCATATATATGAGCGTATCCATTCATTGCGAATGTGACCCTCACCCTTCAACATGACATCCTGTGACCCCAGGGTCTATTTTTTGGACGACGACCAGCACTGTCATCTATTACGTTTGGGTAAGTCTCTATTTATATTTACCTCCTTTATTATATTATTGTTGACTTTAAATTGAGATATGGATCCTATGAAATTGCGACTTCACTTTTGTCATATTTACACGTGCTCTCTCGCGGATCATGGGATCTCATGATCTTCCCTATGGGGAAACTGCTTCTTTTATTACGGGATACTGATAAACGGCATAATTACTACATCACGTTAATAAAGTTGGCATTTTAGGCATAAACTCTATATGTACAGATACATATACTTGTTACTTCTAATACAAACTTGTATACTAGTAATACAAACTTGTATACTAGTAATACAAACTTGCATACAAGTAATACATACTTGTATACTATAGTAATACACACTTGTGTACTAGTAATACACACTTGTGTACTAGTAATACATACTTGTATACTATAGTAATACACACTTGTGTACTAGTCATACATACTTTCATACTAGTAATACATACTTTCATACTAGTAATACATACTTATATACTAGTAATACATACTTTCATACTAGTAATACATACTTATATACTAGTAATACATACTTGCATACTAGTATAATACATACTTTCATACTAGTATAATCCATACTTTATATACTTCTAGTACATATGCTTGCATACTTAGTGTCTACTTCTATAGTACATTTTAACATGTATGCATGTAAGCGTAGTGCAGGCGAATTTGTGTTCAAAATTCGTTTCGTAATATGAGGAACGCAATTGTTCCTTTTCAGAGTTTGTAGAGCCCGAAAGGACAGCCTAATTTCCGATGTGTTACCTTTGTTGTGCGTATTTGAACGTTTGCAACAAGCAGTATTTGTTATACGTATGATAAGCAATCAAGCATCGTGGTATCCAGCGCTTGTTATTAATGGTGGATGTGGATTGGAGTACACGTTTGCGATTAAAATCCCCTCTTAAACTCTATATATAGACTTGCATACTCTTGTTGTTTCCATGTTGGATCAATGAATGTAATTATTAGTACCTGCGCTTATCCAAACGCAAAGGTACGCTATTTCCCTCCCCCAACTCTGAATGACTCCTGTAGTGTGCAGGGTTGTTGCAGCTGCAATAAGGTTCGAGTTTACAAGAACCGACCTTTTCTACACATTTCTGAACATGACAAAATATTGCCTGTGAGTCGAATCAATGCGAAATGTACTCACTAGGAAATGTCATATATTTTACACGCCGTATAACACAATTCGTGGAGGGTGAACCAAATGGCATTTACTGTATTTTATGATGTTGGACATATATGCATTTATGCATACTGTCAAAACCCCAGCAGAGTTTGTGTTTTTCCTCAAAAAGGTTTTTTTGGTGTGTCGAGTTTCACTGTAGAAGGAAGGTGTCTGATACCTAAACTTATATTTAATTTAATTTATGTTTAATTAATTTATAGAATTAGCTTAAAATCCAGCTAACTTTTCAAAGTAGCGTTGACAGTGAGTCATGGTGCAAGAGACTCTTTCAAAGCATCAGCATTAGTATGCTTAACTAAGGCATGAGTATTGTAAGTTATATGCAATTAGAAAGGACGGACATCAAACCCTCGAAACAGGATAATAATATTTTGGCCGCATGGTAAAAAGATCGTTGCATTGGCAAGGCTTGAAAAGTCAAACTCGACATTTGAACACAACAAAATTCTTACCCCTGCACACCAAAGTAGAATGCCATAATATTGTCTCGTATGTACTACACACACCTTTGACAGAAGCTTTAGCAAAAACAATCCTGAAATTAAATTCTCCTCTGTAAAAGAGTATGGCTGTCTCGTAATGACTTTTAGAACTAGTATAATAAACTAAAAATAACATGCCGTTGCCGTGTCATAAAAATTACCAAGAAATGAGCGTTCCTTCAATCCCCCCAAAAGCTTCCAAAGGCTGCACGACTAGTTACTAATAAAACCAATTAAAGCCGATTAGCTGGCTTCCCTATATACCGTCCCTCCTCATGCACTACTTACATATGTATAAGGGGAGTGATACAGTGAATCCTAATCAGAGCCCTTTAGGTCCTGTACACTTTTATGCGTGAGCAAGGAGGCAACCGCGTAAATATTAACTTCACAATATTAACTCTCCAATGTTAACTCTGCTATGCATGTGAAGTTCACATGAAGTTCAAAAAAGGAAATCTATAAATATAAATTTCATACTAATTTTGCTACCGAATTTTAGCTGTAGTAACGCAGATTGTGTATTTTTATACCAAAGGCAGTCAGCCTCGAGAGTTAAAAAAACCTACATATAATATATTATTAAGTTGAAATAATTATTTAAAAAATTTACGTTACAAAATAAGGTAAAACTATTTAGAACTTACATTAGTTTGCCTTCCATTTACAAGGAACTCAATTGTGGCGTATTGAAGTAAATTTCTAGAAGCAGTTTAAAAACTGCTCAATCTTGAAAGAACTGAAGGAGTTGGGCTACGTCTGACAACTGAACTGAACAATAATGAAGCAAAAAGGAAAAACTGCAAAAGATTCTGCGTAAAGTCCTGACATGATATTGACCGTGAAAAACTATACATAATAACATTGCACATCGATGACAATGAAATCCAGCTATTAGCAGTTAATATGCTATATAGTCATCATCTATAAGTCATTTGCTTCAATACTAATTAAGTTAATCAAGAGATTTGAGAAATAATGAGTGTTGCGTTTACAAACGTTGAGCAGTTACTCCCATGTAAAATAAAAAGCTCAAAGTATACGCACATTAACGAAAACTTGAGTTTTCTCTCTCTCTCTCTCTCTCTCTGCGTTTTTCCCCAGCGTTCGCATATATACACACGTATAAGATCTACGTTAAAGTTTCATTGCCGTTCCTCAAACTTGATATTGATTTTTCTGGCGAGCTTTGCACAGCAGAAAGGATTGGCTCAACTGCATTTCCTGCGTTGCCAGTGCGAAAGTACGAAACCACTGAAAACACTCCAGCCAATGCACTTCCATTTACGCACTTCTGGTTCTCCTATCTCTTTGCGTATGCAATATATACACGCCTGTATAATAATGTATGAACGGGCTCTACAATTTTTACACAATCTATATTGTTATCCCTCCTTTCCTTTACTCTCCTTTTACGCATCAAAGTTACGTGTGTGTGGAAATATGGGTACCTTATTCAAGTTCATGTGTAGAAATCCGTACAAGTTTTTGGTCAAGAAAATTTTTATGACAGATTCCCCCAATCAACGCACAAACACCGTATTAGCTGTCACGACGTACAAATGAATGAAGAAAATGTTTTGTTTCGAAGAAAATACTAAAAAAAATATTGATTACTATATTAACTATTATTATTTGTAAACTATTAGAAGAAAAATTAATAATGTAGTTGCAAATACCCGTTAATGAACATGTTGAAGAACTGTTTTATCTCGCCAAAACGGCTTGGCGAAGGCTCCTTCGTTAGACACTTTCCGGCGTAAAAAAACTTTGTATGTTAATCAGGTTTGATTTATATATTTTTGGAAGATTTTTTGATAGAAAAATAACTACATTCAAATACTCCTTTTCGTATTTGTGCAGAAGAACAGTTAGTATATTTTGATGAGTGAAAACCAATGTAAAAGAATTTTTGTAGAATAGAATAGACACAAAAAATATTTAATTCATTTCCGCAAGCACAAGTTACAGCGGATGATGTTGGTGTCTTTTTGTTATGATGATACTGAGAGTGTATAGAGCGTTTTAGTGAACGAAGGAAGAACGTAGAACGAACATCCTGAGACGTCGGAAGCAAAAGCAGTATAAGGAGTAACTGGAAAGTCGAAATGAGAGCACGTAAATGGTTCAGTGTCAATTGCGAATTGTGGGAGTGAACAGTGAAACTACGAATCCAGGAGGAAAAACGAACACCACCATGTTTTCCGTTTCGTCCGATATGTGTTTCTGAGTGTCAAGTCCAATGGCAAATACTCTGCAGGCAAGGATTTTTCAGACTGCAATACATGCAAGTGTATGGTGGAAGGGAATGGATATAATACTTTTTCCTAGTCGTTATATATCTGCACTTTAACTCAAGACTCTCCTCTCTCTCTCGAGCTCTTTCCGAGCCTTTAATACATACCATAAAGCCTATGCCATTTCTGTTTTGTTGTTACCACTCCTCTCCTTTTGCTGCTTTTGGAGGTTCCCTTATTTCGTACCCGTCAGAGCTCCAGGAGTAGCAACCAAAAAGATTCCAGCAACATATTATTTCCTCCCCAAGCCATTTTCTCGACTTTGACTACGACGGGGTGGTTGGGATGGATATTTACACAAATATTCAACCAGGGTCAACACTATACAGACACATATGTTTTAAACTCAATGCAGAGCTTTCCGAAGCCAGTGCACTTATAATCTATATAGTCAATATACACTTTACCAAAACTTAAAACTTAACGATGGATTAAGGATTTACTTCAGTTTTCATACACACAACAATGTCTTGCATACACTTGCGTACTTACGCACCTACACACAAACTCGTACATATACGTATGCATGCTGCAATTATTGCTGCTACTCTCATTGTTATTATTTTTCCATCTCCTACGCTCCGCTCATCCATCCTCATTGTTTTGTACACACACGTATCAGTCGACAAGAAAACCTCTCACTTATTACACATTACCACACGAACATTATTATCCTTCCTAATTTATTTACTTCAATACTACTTGACGTTCAGACATACTTCCCCTCATGTATACATACATTTTTGCATACTAATATTAACCCAAAAAATAATTATGGTATTCACATGTACACAGTCTTATCTCCTCATTTTAAAGCTCCATTCAATTTTTCCCTTCGTATGCAATGGAAAATCACTCTTCCCATTCATATAATCACCAGGAAATTAATTGTCTGATAAAATGTCTTACACTCAGACGGTGATACAAATTAAGTGCATTTTAGCACTAAACAACTTTACTTGAATGTAAACTAAACTAGTTCAAGTTTGGCCAGACGGAAGTTGGTTGTATGAAAAATCGGAAGATAAAAATCATATAATTTAATGACAGCAGGTATAGCTAAAAAATGAAATGCTTAATCAATGGCACTTTTGCATTAGAATCTCACAACGAAATCAAAAACCAGATGACATGTCAAAGCTAATGTAGTAGTAAGGTTTGCTGGATGGGCAGCGCGGCGATCGGGAAGGAATGGTATGACGTAATTTAGTG